>JAKWBI020000270.1:0-60848 GCA_022664585.2 Zalerion maritima
TAATATATTATTTTAATATATTATTTTAATATATTATTTTAATATATTATTTTAATATATTATTTTAATATATTATTTTAATATATTATTATTATTATTATTATATACATATGATTAACCATGCCCGTTAATACAAATCCATAGCTTAATATTATCGCCGTTTTACCGTATAGCGGAACCGCGCCGGGGTTATCCTTAATTATAAATACGCCTTTATATACATATTATTACTGCCGTATAATAAATAATATTTATTAATTTAGAAAACCGGTCCGGTTTAGTAAACCTAACAGGGCTAATTATATTTAATTTGGTGGTATTATTACTTTATATTATAATTATAATAAGAATAATAATATTTCCAAATATTTAACATATCCTGGTCGTTTTCCTTTTTATTTATATATTATTAACCCATTAAATAAGCTGTTATTAATTAATAGGTGATATTTATAATCCTTTCGAATTAATACTTTAATATGAAGATTATCGTTTATTAATAAATATATATTAAGGTATTTCCCTAATATATACCGGGTATTAATATAGTGTAATAATATTTTTTAATGATATAAAGCCTACTGTAAACCATAGTGCGGTTGGAATTTTATCTTTAAGCTCGATTATTTGTATATATTAAACACAAATTCCATAATAATTAAATTTTACTCCTTTATTATTAATAATAATGTAATTTTATATATAAATCTGCGGATAGTAAGAAAAGCCGTATTACCGTAGCGAATACCTCAATATTATTTTAATAATGATACAATAATATACATATCGTTTTAGAAACTTTACTCTTTATTAATTTAATTAATAAATGGGTATTTTATCTTACCATAATCGTTTTAATAATTTCCCGTTATCATTATAAATACCCTTTTTATAAAACGCTTCTTTAATAATAGGCTAATAATTCCGCAATAATTAAGGTACGATTAATAATCAAGTTTAAAAGTTTTATTCAATATCGCGTCTTATAATAAGCGATTCAGGGTTCGTTTTACTTTATATAATTCAATACCATTTTATAAAACGGTTTCTTAAGTTTGTAAAAAACGCCCATATTTTTTATAATATTATTGAAAATTTCTCATTTAAACTTCCGTACCTTAACAAATTATAGGCCTAATTATGGGCGGGATTTTAATATAATTTTCTTAATGTTCGGTCGGCAATATTATAACATTGTTTGAATAGAAAACGAGCTTTAAATTTCAAAACTACTATTCTTATTTTATTTTATTTGTAAAATATTATAATATATAAATAAAAACCACTAGGATGGATTATTGGGATCCTTTTAATTTATTATTCAAAACAAATTATAAATGTTTTATTTTAATGTTATATTATTTCAATATATAATTAAAACCAAATGCCGAATATTATTTATATATATTATAATAAACCTTTTCCGTCCTAAAACCCTGTTAATTCCCTTCTTAATGTTTTTATTTTTCAAATTTAATTAATATTTCCATTATCTTATTTATACTTTCCTCGGGGATTTATTATTCATCTTCCGAAGCTTATTCTATTTAATAAATTAAATAGTATTAATTTCCCTAATGTTTATATTTATTTAATACCTATTCTATCCTTTATTTTTCCACCTCCTTTTTCATATTCGCTATTAATAAAGGCTCTTTTATTTACCTGGGCGATTTTTCTATAATTCAAATAAAATTATATAAAAGGCGGTATAGAGTTTTAAGTATTCGTTGATAAGGGCTCGCCGAAACAAAAAGCATATAATCCTATAATATTATTAAGTTTAAATTATTTAATAATCTTTAAGGCTATTTTACGGGATAACATTTAAAACAGACATTCTGAATTAAAAGTTCATTTAAATTACCACGCTTAGAATATTTTAATTGGTAATACTTATCACAAGCCTTTTTCAATATTACTCGGCGTTTTAAAGCTACCTTTTAAATATTTCCCTTATTAATTCCAGGGCTGTTGGCCCGGCCTTTATACCCGGTACTGGTTTTAAAATAAGGTCATTTTCGGCGTTAAATTTCAATTTCAATTTAAATTCCATTACTATTTTAAATGGTAAGGTAAGCGTATTAATATATTTATTATTATTATATATTAACTTAGGTAATAAAAATAATAATACATAATTTAAATGGTTTTAATAATACATTCTAATTAAATATAATTTAATTCCTTCTTAATCTATTCCGTTTGACCGTTAATTTAAGGCTAGGACATTATCGATAAACGGCGTGTGATTTTGATATAAAAATGTACTTTAAATTAAAGCTGATTAATATTCAAGGGTCCCTTTTTAATAATTATACCGTTAATGCCCTTGCATTATATTTTAACTTTCCTATGGAATAATCATATTAATTTAAAGGTTTTAATATTAAGATATTAAAATATTATTATAAGGATTGTACTTATTTTTTATAATATTTATAATTATTGGGAAATTGATAGTAAAGATTATAAGTAATTCCATTATACGGCGCCGTGGTATTAGGAAAAAAATATAAAATTATACCAATAATGGTTTAATATATTTATTTATTTAATAATTATTCTTTTCCTTAATATATGTATTTTTATTTTTATTAACTCCTAATTAAAACTATTTCTGATTTAATAATATATTTATTTTCAATGTGCCGAGATATATTACGAAGGCTTTATTATAATAAACAAACTACCCCCGAATTATAACGTGTATTATAAAGATTCTACATTTTTGAAATAAACAAACGCCATTTTAATTTTCCCAGCCTAAACTTTTAAACCCCATGGTTTTTTTGTATCTAACGATATCGACCTTTTTAATATATATTGAATTAATATTCGATAGTCATTTATTATAATTAGATTAAGTTTTATTTTAAATTAAATATGTTTTGTTATGGTAATAATTTTAATTATTACCTTGGGTAGGATTATTAGTTGAGGCTTTGTTAAAAGATCCTTTAAGAATATTTCAATGCTGACTAATTTTACTTTTTAGACTTATATAAGTTTAAAATTATATTATAATTAAAATATTTTCCTTTATAATAATAAACGACATTATATTTCACCGGAATTACTGTAATATAAAAGGCCTTTTCGATAGGGTATTAATAGGATTTGGCTTATTTACCTAATCTTTAATTTTAAAACTCAATTAGGACTTAATGTGTAAACCAATATTTTTGGCCGCCGTTTAGTTTTATTAATTTATAACGCTTTAAGAATTAAAAGAATCCGATGTATTTATAAGTTTGTATACTAACCCTTTCAAATAATATTACCAATATGTAAATAATAAAATGATGGGGAATAACACATTATTGAAAGTATTATAATGTGATTCGTTTTAATTTAGCAAACCAAAAAATAATAAAATGCTTTATTTTATTTTTGGTTCTAATAAAATGGATACCTTACCTTAACGTAAGACATTGGTTTTAATCCGTATATATAATTCATGCAGGGTTAAAACGCTAACAGAAGGGAGGATTTCAACATATATTAAGAAATTAATAAAATGCGCCTTTTTACGGGGTTTAATGTCATATACCCTGGCTTCTTCTCATTTATACTACCTTCGATTCATTAATAAAGGAACCCGTATTATTACAATATTTAAAAATGAAGCACTGGTTAAGGTTATTAAATAGTAAACATATTTTATATAGTATTATAAATTATAAATATTAAAACCAGATATTATATGTAAGGAACGTCGACCTACCCGGGACCTACCCGGGACTGGTACGGAAAACCTTCCTGGGATGGAACGCTAAGGATCTCTTAGCGTAATATAAGCGATCCCCCCAGGGGACGCAAAAATAAAGGAACTCGGTTTTTTTTCTTTTTCTTAAAAATAAGCTTTTAAAAAGACTGATTATAATATACTTATTATTATTCCATTTTTTCTAGCCTTTTATACCTTGCCTAACCTTCTTATAGGGTAAACCTATAAACCTTATTATAATTTTTATTTTTCTCCCCTTAATTACTTAAAATATTAAAAATAAAAAACGAATAATTGAATCCTTATAATAAAAATAAAAACGAACTCGCGTATTAACCTTAATAAAACGCCCCCGCTCCATTTTTATATAACCATTTTATTTTAAATAATAATAATAATAAAAAAATACCTTAAAAAAAAGGAGATTTTAATTTTTATACTTTCGAATAATACCACGCTAAGCGTATTACCTAATTTAAATATATTCGAAATTTAAAGCGTAAATAATAAGCCTTAAAAGCGGAATTGGTTAAATTTAAAAAGAATTAACCACGGCTAAAATATTATCAAAAATAAAGCGATTTATTATTAAATAATAAAGGACCTAATATTAAAATTATTAATATTATTACCTTTTTAATTATTACCACCTTCCGTTAATATAATATTTAAAAAATAAACCTTTAATATATTTTGGATAAAAATTATAAGAAATATTATAAGGATTATAAAAAAATCCTTTTTATATTTAATTATATAACGCCGGATTTATACTAATATTGGTAAATATTCCTAAATAATCTTAAAAGTATAATACTAAGGGAATAAAACCAAAATAATTAAACAATATTCCGTATTTAAAATAAAATTTAATTTAAGGATATATAAAATAAAAATTATACCCTTTAATAATTATTAAAAGATGCGTATTAAAAAAAAGCCTAATTCTTATAGGAATTCCACCATTATCTTTTATCCTTAAAAAATTAATTTAAAAATATTAATAAAAAATAAAGGTTTAAATATTTTATATTAAATTAATACCAGCCCTTATTAATAATATTAATATATACGGTAACCTTAAATTTACCATACAAATTAATATAATTAATTTGGCCTAAATATTATATAACCGATTTTATATATTAAGGTTAAAAAAAGCAAAAACCCAGGGAAAAAAAGGCAAGGTATTAATAAAACCTTAATAAAATTTAAAGGAAAAGTACTTTTAAAAAAAAGGGGGAAATTAAACCGGGTTTATATTACCATATTATAATAAAAAGGGTATTAATTAAAAAAAAAAAAAAAAAAAAACCCCGCCTTATTATAAAACCGGTAAACCATTTAAATATTTCCAATATAATTTAAAATATTACCTTTTTTCCGGTTATATTTAAACCCCGGCATAAATATAAGCCGCCGTAAAAAAGGGACGGCCGGCCAGGCAAAGGGTAAAAAAAAGGAAGTAATTTTAAGGCGGAATAATAGGGAAATAAAAAAATAATATAAATACCTTTACTTTTGCATCGTTTTTTACTCCTATAAAAGTATTATTTTATTTTTTTATTTCCGCTACTTTTATCCCCCCAACTTTTAAATCCATAACCTTTATTTTAATTAATTTAAATATAGGCGCGAAAATTAATATTATTAATTTATTATTTATAATAAAATATAAATTTAAAAAGGTATTAATAATTCCGCCATAATTAAATATACTTAATAAAATAAAGGTAATACCCCAAGGTATATTTAAGGTTTTATTTTATATGGTAAATAATCGGGGAAATTCCCGCACCTTTATTGCTTTATATATTACGGTGGAAAATAAGAATAATAACTCCCCTATATTATTATTAATAATAGTAATAATATAAAATAAAATCGCCCTTAATCCGCCAATAAAACGCTGGTTTTTTACCATCGACCTTATATATATTTTTATTTTATCCGCTTATAAATTTATATAAATTTATAAAAATAAGGCCTATATATTTTCCCTTATATAAACGCCACCCGAGTTATTTTTAAGGAAAAAAAGGAAGGTAATAATACGGTATACCCCTAAAAGATCCTAAACGAATTTTAAGCGTTTTAAAATATATTCGAAAACCCCGTAGGTGGTACCCTTCCATTATATAATAATACGGATTATATTATCCCTTTCCTTTCCAAGTCCACATTTCCTTATAGGCTTATTTACCCATTTTCCTAAAAAGAATTGGTAGCCCTATAAGTTTATTTAAATAAATGCCTAACCAAAGGACTTATACGTTTATTATTATCCCTATTAAAAGCCCCGATTTTATTTATTTTAAAATTAAACGGAAATTTAAGGCTTTATATAAATTATAAGGGTTTTAATAAAATAACGGTAAAAAATTACTACCCCCTTTTTTTAATAACGGAAATTCTAAACCAAATTAACAAAGTATAATTTTTTATTAAAATTAATATTAAAAATATATATTATTGAATTTATATTAAGGAGGGGAAAAAATAAAAAATAATATTTTATTTTTAATACGGCCATTATAAATACCTGGTTATATTATTTGGCCTTATTAATACCCCTACCACCTTTTAAAATTATATTTATAATACCTTAAAAAGATTAATCGATAATTTTTATATTATTTATTTAAATAATATCCTAATTTTCTCCTCCGATTATAATATATATACCAAGCATATTTAAACCATTTTAAAACGGTTATATATTATATAATTATACGCAAAGCCATCGAAATATTTCTTTTATATAAAAGAAATTAAATTTTTAGGCTTTATTTTATCCCCCCAGGGGATTTTAATAAACCCCAAACGTACCCTTATTATTATTAAATAATTATTCCCGCGAACCTACCATAATATATAAGTATTTTTAGGATTTTACAATTTTTATTAAAGGTTTATTCATAAATACTTTAATATTATGGCTCCCCTTATTAATTTATTAAAAGGTAATATAAATGGGAAAAAGCCAGGGTTTATTAAATTAAACATTTTAAAAAAGGAGGCGTTTTACCAGCTTATCGATATATTTTAAAATACTCCCCTACTTTATTATTTTAACCCCTAATTATTTATACAAGTTAAAACCGATGCCTTAAATTAGGCCTAAATAATCATTTTATTATAATCGGACGAAAAAGGTATATATCACTTTATTATTTTCTGGTTTATTAAGTTTAAAAAAGCTAAGCTAAATTACAGCACTTTGAATAAAAAACTACTCGCCATTATTTTATTATTTAAATACTGGCAATATTATCTCGAAGGGTTAGTATTCCCAATTAAAATCCTTTCGGATTATTTTAATCTTTAAACCTTTATAAATTAATAAAAATTAAATGGCCGCCAAATATATTAATATATATATTTGGCCCCCTTCGATTTTAAAATTAAGCATTAGGCAGGTAAGCAAAACCTTATTAATACCCCATCGAAAAGGCTTAATTATATTTTAAAAATTCCGGCGAAAGGTAATTTTTTTTTATTATTATAAAGGAAAATGATTAAAGTATATAATCTTAAGGCTATATAACCCTAAAAATTAAATAAATTATTACTTAAGTACTTTTAAGCGGACCTTATAAAAAAACCTTAGAAAATGGCCCTACCCCAGGTAATAATTAAAATTACCATGGTAAAAAAAAAACCATACTTATTTATAAATAAAAGCCTATATAATTATATTAAATAATTATAAAGCGTTAATTTAATATATATTAAAAAAATTACCACCCTAATATTAGGTAAACCTTAGGTTTTTAAAAACCCAGGCTGGAAAAGTTTAAATAGCCTTTTATTATTTAAAGGATATATAATTATTTTAATAAAACTTATAATTTAAAGGGAGTTTATATAGCTTTACCATAATAATCCTTTGGTAAAATATTTCGGTAAATTTAAAATAAATAAATTATTAAATTGGAAATATTTTTAATTAGGGATAAATAAAAATATGGCCAAATATATTAATAAATATAATATTTATTAAAAAATAAATATACCAAAATATTATCCTTATAATGCCATGGTTTTTTTTACCAATACCCTGGTATCCTATAAGCGAATCTTTTATAAATTTTATTATTAGTTTACCACCAATTATAAATAACTTCGAAAAGGTAAACGTAATCCTTATAATAATATATAAATATATTAAGCTCGGAATTTTCCTACCCATATATAATAATATTATAATTTCCGAATTAATATAATTATTTTATAAAAAGGTTAAATTATAATACGGGGCCCCTAACGGTATTATTAATAATAAGGGATCCTTATTTATAAATAAGTTTTAGTTTAAATCATATTTTTATTTTAAAATTAAACACCGCTTATCGATGGTATTTTACCCTTAAACCAATGGCTAAACGGAAAGGGTAAACCAGGTATTAAAATAATTCCTATATTATTATACCATTTAAAACCAATTAAAGTGGGCGTCCTTATTATTATAAATAAAATTTATATATAATAATATAAGGGATTCCAGTATATTTACCTTACCTTTTTAAATATTAATAAGGTATAACCCAAAGTTTAAATATAAGGCCGAGAATAACCTTACTTTAAAAAGGGTACCCGTTATAAAAGCCAGGCTAGAAAACCTACGTATAATAAGGGAAATGCTTAAAAAGTACCTTGAAAACGCCCAGCAATATTAAAAAAATACCTATAATAAATATTACCAACCAAAATAATATAGGCGTGGCGATTTGGTTAAACTTTTAACCAAAAATATCCGTTTTAAATTTTTATTATATAAACTGGCCCCAAGATTTATCGGACCATTTAAAATTCTTAATATTATAGGATCGCAGGCCTATTGCTTGGCCCTTTTTAACGAATATTTAAGATTATATAATGTTTTTTATATAAGCCTTTTAAAGCCGTGGAAAGACCGCTTAGGTAAGTAAAAGAACCTTTTCCCGATGCCGGATTTCGAGGAGGACCCGGAGTAATAGGAGATTAAAGAGGTATTAAATAAGCGTAAATATTAGGGTAATTAATATTACCTAATTCGCTGGATAAAATGGCCTCCGGAGTATAATTAATAAATCCCGGAGGAAAATATAATAAACGTAATAAAAGTAATAATTAAGTTTAAAAAACGAGAAGGCAGGAAAAGGAACCCAAGGGGATTTTAAAAGCGAAAAAGAAGCTTATTTTGGTAAACCCAAAAATATTACCAATATATCCCTAGCCATACGTTTAAATAATGCAAGCCCCGAATACGAAACACGCAGTTATATATTAAACGGGAATATAAAAGCGCCGGTATTAATTATTAAATTAGTAAGGGAGATCCCTTTAGGCCTACCCTTATAGGCATTTATATATTATACACCATAATAATTAATAAAAATAAAAAGTAAAAAATCTATTAATGGGATTCGAACCCGGTTCCTTATCGAGGAAATATAATGGTAATGCCACTTTAACCCCCGTAAAATAACGATAAGATTTTGGCCATTTTTAGGCCTTTAGTTTATTAAAATAGGGCAACTCGTGTAATAAGTCTATAATAGTATTATCGAATATATATACGTCCTCCGCCATTTTATAATAACGCTTTATAAAATGGTATTTTACCATATAAAGCGCCGCGAATCCTAAGTTTTTTAATATAAAACGCGGTATTAATTAAAACTTTTAAACTATATTATTAACCGCACCCTAATTACCCCAGAATTATTAATATATTATTAGGGAAGCGTTTTATCGGGATAAAATTTATAATACCTAAGGGAAATCGCTATATAAATTAGGCCAAAAAAAATGGCGACCTATTATTATAATTTGGTAGGTGGTAAAATTTTAAAAAGGGAAATAAGATTATTAGTATTATTTTCCTATTACCAGTATTATATTAGGGTATTATTTATAATAGCACGGTTTTTTTTATTACCAATAAGCCTATATTTAAAATAATATTACTATTTATAATATAATAAAAAGGCCTGGTAATTATAAAACTTTTTATTAAATTTACGAAAATGCCCAATATGAAAAATAAGCTCGCGAACCGTATTAAGGTCGGCGGCGACCTTATTTTTATTAAAAGGGAAACGCTGTTTTATTATATTAATACCCGGCAAATATTAGGGAAATGCCTCGATAAATATATATTAATAAATAATAATCTTTAAATTAAATAATTATTTTAAAAAGATTATTAAAATTATCCTCCATACCCGTAATAGGTTTTTTATTTGGTTAATAATACGCCAACCCGGAAAAAATACTTGGGGAATATTACCTATTTATAAAGGTTATTATTTTTATTATAATTATTATATAATATGGTAATACCCCTCGATTAATAATAATTTGGCCGCGTAAGCCTATCGAAATAATTAGGCTTATATAATAAATCGATATTATTTATAATATAATAATGGTAATATATATAAATATACTTTAAATTAAAAATAATACCGCCGCGGTCCCGCTGCCTTATAAAATAATAATAATATTATACCTTGGTCTTATAATAATAATAAGGTATAATATTTATTATAATAAAATAATTAATATAAATAATCGCTTAATATACGCTAAGGTATTATTAGGGTAAAATAAAATAAAATATAAATAAAAGCTAGGTAATATTATATTTAATTAATTATTTAAATTAATTAAAATAAAATTAAAATTATAAATTAATATTATATTAAGGAAATATTAAAAAAAGGTAATAAAAAATGGGTAATAATTTAATAAAAGGTTATATTTTATTTATTTATAAAAAGGTATATATTATTATAAAAATGTATAATTATAATAATTAAACCTTTAAGATTATATATATTATTATATATATAATACGCCATTATATACGGTAATTATACCTATACTTATACCTTTTATATTAATATAAATACTTTATACTTACCATATTATTTATAATACTTTTAGGCTATAATAACGGTTAAAAATATCCGCCCTAAAAAGGAGGATAATTATAAGGAATATTAACCTACCCGGGACCTACCCGGGATTAATACGGAAAACCTTCCCGGGATAAAACGCTAAGGATTTTTTAGTATAATATAAGCGATCCCCCCAGGGAATATAAAAATAAAGGAACTCGGCTCCTTTTCTTTTTTTTAAGAATAAGCTTTTAAAAAGACTGGTTATAATATACTTATTACCATTCCATTTATTTTAGCCTCTTGCACCTTGCCTAACCTTCCCACAGGGTAAACCTGTGGACCCCATTACATTATACATATATATATTATTATTATTATATTAATTAAATAAATATTATTATTTTATCGTATATTAAATAATATTACAATTTTAAAAATTACTTTAATAATAAGGCTAATATTCCCCAAAGGTATATAGGATTATAAAGCCTAATATTTATGAATTCTAAAATTATTTGTCGGAAATTATATAAAATATTAAATTAAGGGTTAATATATTATTTAGAGTGAAATATTCAAGGTACCTAAAAGCCAAAATATTATATAAAAAATTGTTTCAAAAATTCCAGAACAGAATATTTAATATAGTATTAAAAAATTAAAATAATTAAAAGTTTAAATATTATAATTATTATATTTAATATAGAATACCGATTAGAAAATACGGAAGCCTAAAAAACAGAATAAAATATTTAACATTTCGAAATAATTATAATTATAATAATAATATTATATATATAAGGAACGTCGACCTACCCGGGACCTACCCGGGACTGGTACGGAAGACCTTCCTGGGATGGAACGCTAAGGATCCCTTAGCGTAATATAAGCGATCCCCCTAAGGGACGCAGAAATAAAGGAACTCGGCTTTTTTTCTTTTTTTTAAGAATAAGCTTTTAAAAAGACTGGTTATAATATACTTATTATTATTCCATTTATTTTAGCCTTTTGCACTTTGCCTAACCTTCCTATAGGGTAAACCTATAAACCTTATTATAATTTTTATTTTTCTCCCTTTAATTACCCAAAATATTAAGAATAAAAAACGGACGATCGAATCCTTATAATAAAAACGAAAACGAACTTGCGCATTAACCCTAACGAAATACCCCCGCTCCATTATTATATAGCCATTTTATTTTAAATAATAATAATAATAAAAAAATACCTCGAGAAAAGGGAAATCCTAATTTTTATACTTTCGAATAATATTATATTAAGCGTATTACCTAATTTAAATATATTTAAAATTTAAAGCGTAAATAATAAGCCTTAAAAGCGGAATTGGTTAAATTTAAAGAAAGCCAACCACGGGCGAAATATCATTAAAAATAAAGCGATTTATTATTAAATAATAAAGGATTTAATATTAAAATTATTAATATTATTACCCTTTTAATTATTACTATTTTCCGTTAATATAATAGTTAAAAAATAAACCTTTAATACATTTTCGATAAAGATTATAAGAAATATTATAAAAATTATAAAAAAATCCTTTTTATACTTAATTATATAGCGCCGGATTTATATTAATATTGGTAAATATTCCTAAACGCCCTTAAAAATAAAATATTAAGGGAATAAAGCCAAAATAATTAAATAATATTCCGTACTTAGATTAAAATTTAATTTAAAAATGTATAAAATAAGGATTATACCCTTTAATAATTATTAAAAAATACGCATTAAAGGGAAGCCCAGTCCCTATAGGAATTTTACCATTATTTTTTATCCCTGGAAAATTAATTTAAAAATATTAATAAAAAAATAAAGGCTCGAGTATTTAATATTAAATTAATACCAGCCCTTATTAATAATATTAATATATACGGTAATTTTAAACTTATTATATAAATTAATATAATTAATTTGGCCTAAATATTATATAACCGATTTTATATATTAAAATTAAAGGGAGTAAAAATTTAAGGAAAAAAGGGCGAGATATTAGCGAAACCCCAGCAAAACCTAAAGGGAAAGTATTTTCGAAAAAAAGGGGGAAATTAAACCGGGTTTATATTATTATATTATAATAAAAAGGGTATTAATTAAAAGGAAAAAAAAAAAAAACCCGCCTAATTATAAAACCGGTAAATTATTTAAATATTTCTAATATAATTTAAAATACCACCTTTTTCCCGGCTATACCTAAACCCCGGGATAAATATAAGCCGCCGTAAAAAAAAGGACGGCCGGCCAGGCGAAGGATAAAAGAAAAGGAAATAATTTTAAGGCGGAATAATCGGGAAATAAAGGAATAGCGTAAATACCTTTACTTTTATATTATTTTTTACTTTTATAAAAGTATTATTTTATTTTTTTATTTCCGCTATTTTTATCCCCCTAATTTTTAAATCCGCAGCCTTTATTTTAATTAATTTAAATATAAGCGCGGAAATTAATATTATTAATTTATTATTTATAATAAAATATAAATTTAAAAAGGTATTAATGGTTCCGATATAATTAAGTATATTTAATAAAACGGAGGTAATATTTTAAAATATATTTAAGGTTTTATTTTATATGGTAAATAATCGGGGAAATTCCCGCATTTTTATTATTTTATATATTATAATGAAAAATAAAAATAATAATTTCCCTATATTATTATTAATAATGGTAATAATACGGGAGAGAATTACCCTTAATCCGTTAATAAAATATTGGTTTTTTACCATTAATTTTATATATATTTCTATTTTATCCGTTTATAAATTTATAAAAGTTTATAAAAATAAGGCCTATATATTTTCCCTTATATAAACGCCATCCGAGTTATTTTTTAAGGAAAAAAAGGAAGGTAATAATGCGGTGCACCTTTAAAAAATCCCAAGCGAATTTTAAGCGTTTTAAAATATATTCGAAAACCCCGTAAATGGTGCCCTTTTATTATATAATAATGCGAATTATATTATCCCTTTTTTTCCCGAGTCCACACCTCCCTATAGGCCTATTTACCCATTTTCCTAAAAGGAATTGGCAGCCTTACGAGCTTATTTAAATAAATACCTAACCAAAGGATTTATATATTTATTATTATCCCTATTAAAAGCCCCGATTTTATTTATTTTAAAATTAAACGGAAGTTTAAGGCTTTATATGGATTATAAGGGTTTTAATAAAATAATAATAAAGAATCGCTACCCCCTCCCTTTAATAACGGAAATTCTGGACCGAATTAATAAAGTATAATTTTTTATTAAAATTAATATTAAAAATATATATTATCGAATTTATATTAAGGAGGAAAAGGAGTGGAAAATAATGTTTTATTTTTAATATGGCCATTATAAATACCTGGTTATATTATTTGGCCTTATTAATACCCCTGCCATTTTTTAAAATTATATTTATAATACCTTAAAAAGATTAATCGATAATTTTTATATTATATATTTAAATAATATTTTAATTTTCTCCTCCGATTATAATATATATATTAAATATATTTAAGCCGTTTTAAAACGGCTACGTATTATATAATTATATATAAAACTGTTAAAATACTTTTTTTATATAAAAAAAGTTAAATTTTTAGGCTTTATTTTATTACCCTAAGGGATTTTAATAAACCCTAAGCGTACCCTTACCATTATTAAATGGCCATTCCCGTAAACTTATTATAATATATAAATATTCTTAGGGTTTTATAATTTTTATCGGAAATTTATCCATAAATATTTTAATATTATAGCTCCTTTTACCAATTTATTAAAAGGTAATATAAATGGGAAAAAGCCAGGGTTTATTAAACTAAACGCTTTAAAAAAGGAGGCGTTTTACCAGTTTATTAATATATTTTAAAATACTCCCCTATTTTATTATTTTAACCCCTAATTATTTATACGGGTTAAAACCGATACCTTAAATTAGGCCTAAATAGCCATTTTATTATAACCGGATAAAAAAGGTATATACCACCCTATTATTTTTTGGTTTATTAAGTTTAAAGGAGCTAAACTAAATTATAATACTCCTAATAAAAAATTACTCGCCATTATTTTATCGTTTAAATATTAGTAATATTATTTTAAAGGGTTAATATTCCTAATTAAAATCCTTTCGGATTATTTTAATTTTTAAATTATTATAAATTAATAAAAATTAAATGGCCGCCAAATATATTGGTATATATATTTGGCCCCCTTTAATTTTAAGATTAAGTATTAGGCAGGTACGCAAAACCCTGCCGATATCCCGTTAAAAAGGCCTAATTATATTTTAAAAATTCCGGCGGAAGGTAATTTCTTTCCATTATTATAAAGGAAAATGGTTAAAATATATAGCCTTAGGATTATATAATCCCAAAAATTAAATAAATTATTATTTAAATATTTTTAAGCGGACCTTATAAAGGAACCTTAAAAAATGGCCTTACCCCGGGTAATAATTAAAATTACCATGGTAAAGGAAAAACCATATTTATTTATAAGCGAAAACCTATATAATTATATTAAATAATTATAAAGCATTAATTTAATATATATTAAAAAAATCGCCACCTTAATATTAGGTAAACCTTAGATTTTTAAAAACCCAGGCTGGAAAAGTTTAAATGGCCTTTTATTATTTAAGGAATATATAATTATCCCGATAGAATTTATAATTCGAAAGGAGTTTATATAGCTCTATTATAATAATCCCTTGGTAAAATATTTCGGTAAATTTAAAATAAATAAACTATTAGGTTAGAAATATTTTTGGTTAAGAATAAGTAAAAATATGGCCGAGTATATTAATGGATATAATATTTATTAAAGAATAAATATATTAAAATATTATCCTTATAATATTATGGTTTTTTTACCAATATTTCGATATCCTATAAGCGAACTTTTTATAAATTTTATTATTAGTTTATTATTAATTATAAATGGTTTTAAGGAGGTGGGTATAATCCTTATAATAATATATAAATATATTAAGCTTGGAATTTTTTTACCCGTATATAATAATATTATAATTTCCGAATTAATATAATTATTTTATAGGGAGGTTAAATTATAATACGGGGCCCTTAACGGTATTATTAATAATAGGGGACCCTTATTTATAAATAAATTTTGGTTTAAATTATATTTTTATTTTAAAATTAAACGCCGTTTATTAATGGCGTTTTACCCCTAAACCGATGGCCAAACGGAAAGGGTAAACTAGGTATTGGAATATTTCCTATATTATTATACCATTTAAAATTAATTAAATTGGGTATTCTTATTATTATAAGTAAAATTTATATATAATAATGCAAGGCATTTTAATATACTTACCTTACCCTTTTAAATATTAATGGGGTATAACCCAAAGTTTAAATATAAGGCCGAGGATAATTTTATTTTAAAAAGGGTACCCGTTATAAAAGCCAGATTAAAAAACCTACGTATAATAAGGGAAATACTTAAAAAACACCTTAAAAACGCCCAATAATATTAAAAAAATACCTATAATAAATATTATTAATTAAAATAATATAGGCGTGGTAATTTGATTAAACTTTTAGCCAAAAATATCCGTTTTAAACTCCTATCGCGTAAACTGGCCCCAAGGTTTATTGGACCATTTAGAATTTTTAATATTATGGGATCGCAGGCCTATTACTTGGCCCTTTTTAGCGAATACTTAAAATTATATAATATTTTCCATATAAGCCTTTTAAAATCGTGGAAAAACCGCTTAGGCAAATAAAAAAACCCTTTTTTAATACCAAACCTCGAGAAAAACCCGGAGCAGTGGGAAATTAAATAGGTATTAAATAAGCGTAAATATTAGGGCGATTGGTATTATTTAATTCGCTAAATAAAATAGCCTCCGGAATACGATTAATAAATCCCGGAGGAAAATATGGCAAACGTAGTAAAAATAATAATTAAATTTAAAAAGCGAGAAGGCAGGAAAAGGAATTTAAGGGGATTTTAAAAGCGGGAAAAAAACTTACCTTGGTAAATATAAAAATATTACCAGTATATCCCCAGCCATACGTTTAAGTAATATAAGCCCAGAATACGAAGCACGTAATTATATATTAAGAATATAAAAACGCCGGCATTAATTATTAAATTAATAAAGGAGACCCCCCCGGGCCTACCCCCATAGGCACCTATATACCATACACTATAATAAACCATAAAAAACATTATCGGGATTTATACCCGACTCCTTATTAAGGAAACGTTATAATACCACCCCCAGAATTTTAATAAAACCCTCCCGAAATCCCGAACGCATTTAGGCCTTTAATTTATTAAAATAAGGCAGCTCGCGTAATAAATCCTTAATGGTATTATTGGATACGCGTATATTTTCCGCCACCTTATAAAGATGCTCCATAAAATGGCATTTTATTATATAAAGCGCAGCGAATCCCGAGTTTCCTGGTATAAAACGCGGTATTAATTAAAACTTTTAAATTTTACTGCCAACCGTACCTTAATTACCCCAAAATCGTTAATATATTGCTTAAAAAGCGTTTTATCGGGATAAAACTTATAATACCTAAGGGAAATCGCTGTATAAACTGGGCCAGGAGAAACCGATAACCAATTACCATTATTTGGTAGGTGGTAAAATTCTAAAAAGGGAAATAAAATTATTAATATTGCTTTTTTATTACCAGTATTATATTAAGGTATTATTTATAATAGCGCGATTTCTTTTATTATTAATAAGCTTATATTTAAAATAATATTATTGCTTATAATATAATAGGAGGGCTTAATAATTATAAAACTTTTTATTAAATTTATAAAAATGCCTAATATTAAAAATAAACTTACCAACCGTATTAGGGTTGGCGGCGACCTTATTTTTATTAAAAGGGAAACGTTATTTTATTATATTAATATCCGGCAAATATTAGGGAAATACCTTAATAAATATATACCGATAAATAATAATCTTTAAATTAAATAATTGTTTTAAAAAAATTGTTAAAATTATTTTTTATACCCGTAATAGGCTTTTTATTCGGTTAGTAATATATTAACCCGGAAGGAATACTTAGGAAATATTACCTATTCGTAAAGGTTATTATTTTTATTATAATTATTATATAATATGGTAATAACCCCCGATTAATAATAATTTAGCCGCGCGAGCCTATTAAAACGATTAGGCTTATATAATAAATTAATATTATTTATAATATAATAATGGTAATATATATAAGTATATTTTTAATTAAAAATAATACCGCCACGGTCTTATTATTTTATAAAATAATAATAATATTATACCTTAATCTTATAATAATAATAAGGTATAATATTTATTATAATAAAATAATTAATATAAATAATTATTTAATAAATATTAAGGTATTATTAGGGTAAAGTAAGGTAAAGTATAAATAAAAGCTAGGTAATATTATATTTAATTAATTATTTAAATTAATTAAAATTAAATTAAATTTATAAATTAATATTATATTAAGGAAATATTAAAAAAAAGGTAATAAAAAATGGGTAATAATTTAATAAAGGATTATATTTTATTTATTTATAAAAAGGTATGCATTATTATAAAAATATATAATTATAATAATTAAACCTTTAAGGTTATATATATTATTATATATATAATACGCCATTATATATAATAATTATATTTATATTTATACCTTTTATATTAATATAAATATTTTATACTTATTATATTATTTATAATATTTTTAGATTATAATAATGATTAAGAATATCCGCCCTAAAAAGAAGGATAATTATAAGGAATATCGACTTACCCGGGACTTATCCGGGACTGGTACGGAAAACCTTTCTGGGATAAAATATTAAGGATCCCTTAATATAATATAAACAATCCCCCCAGGGGACGCAAAAATAAAGGAACTCGGCTCCTTTTCTTCTTCTTAAGAATAAGCTTTTAAAAAGACTGGTTATAATATACTCATTGCCATCCCATTTATTCTAGCCTCTTGCACCTTGCCTGACCTTCCCACAGGGTAAACCTGTGGACCCCATTACAATATATATAAGCTTTAATATTTTAAAATAATTTTTAATTAACTAAATTAAATATATAAGGCATTTATTATTCATTTTATATTTTTATTATTAAACCTCTTAAATTTTAATATTATTAATATTATATATATTATTTTATAAATTAAAAGCCCGGATTTTATAATTTTTAATTTTTTTACTTTTTTAAAAATTAAATTATATTATTATATCCTATCGCTTTAAAACATGAATATTCATTATACGTATATATAATAAAAATAATTACTATTATTATATACGAAAGTTTTAAATTTATAATGATTTTAAAACAATACCTTAATTATATTTCTTTATTTATTTATTAAAAAATTAATATATTTTTAAAAAGCTTTTAATTTTACAATTCCATTATAGATTTATAATGGCGTTTTTCATTTTATTTTAAATAAAATTTCATAATTCTTAATAAGCAATTTAAACTCATTTATTAAACTTTGAATATAATTAATATTTTATTATTAAATGAAAATATTAATTGTAATTATATTATTACATTTTTAATAAAACCTTAAAATTAAAATTTGCGCTTTTTCCCATAGACTTTAAGTACATTAAAACTGAAAGTTCAATCCTAGTTATATTTATAAAGCAAACTATAATAATATACAATCCGATTTAATAAATTACTGGATTTATAATATTATTATTAATATTAGTTATAAGTTTTCTAATAAAGCTTTGGTTATTATTAAATCAATAATAACCGATGATTGCTTTTTATAAATTACGATTATAAGCATAACCACAGGGGCCTGGGAAGGCTTAAACCTCGTATACAGGCCTGACGGTTTTAATATTGAATTCTATTTCAATATGTATTTCCATTAAAAGTATTTAAATGAAATACGGCAATTTATTAACTAATTATAACTTAGGAAATTGGAACTCCGGAGAAAAACAATCACATATTTGAATCTTATTTTATTTATTTAATAATTATAGTGGTTGAATTGAAAGTATTATATAATTATTATAAAATAATTCTACTACTTTTAGAATAAAGGATTTATTTCTTAATCCTTTTAATAAAACCAAAGGACTGGTACTAATAAATATAAATCATATATTATAAGCCTTTAGTATTACCTATGAAAAATTCTAAATATTAATATAAATACGAAAATAAAATAATTAAACGACGGCAATATGTCAATTATAAAATAACAAATTATACTGCAAAACACTATTATTTCCTACTGCCTAATATGCATTTTAAGAGCTGGTTTAAAATTTCTAAGCGTTTAAATAGGTAAGGAAAAATATAAAAAACAATTTCTTTCCTCCACCATTTCTTTTGTTACAGAACGGCATTTTCATAAAGTTATAAAAATTAAAGAAAATAAAAACTAAAACCTATTCATACTATCTAACTCTTATACCCTTTGGATCAAAAACCCTACTCTTAGGCTAATAAAAGCATTATGAGATTAATGATTCGCAAAAGATTTAAATAAAATTCAAAAGCTTCTAGGATGATCTAAACATTGCGGTAAATGAATTAGTTCCTATTATTTATATTATATTAAACATTAATGATATAAAAATCACAAAGTAGCGAATAACCATTTAACGAAAGGTAAATGGTTTTTGTAATATTAATTATATAAATATTTTTAGTATTTTGTGAGGAAGTAATTATTAATATAATTATTACTGGCTTATTTTGATAAAACTTACGTTATGCTTAATTGGGTGCCTCGTATTATATTATGTATTAAAATTCATTTCGCATTTATTTTTATAATTATAATACGTTAATGAATTAGGGTAATAAAAACAGGAATAAAAGTATTAGACTATGATTTAATATAAACTAAATGCGTTAATATTATAATAATAATTAATTTTAAAGATGCCTATAAATACCAAAGCTTGGAATACATATGGTTAATTATTATTAAATAACAATGAAAAATAATATTCGTTATATGAATTATAAGACTAATATTCAAAAACATGATTAAAAATTAATAATAATTTAATGTATTTGAGGCCTATATTACGTTTATAGCAAGGTTTTGTAGCCAAAGACCTTAGATATTATGATTATAACTTCAATAATTAATATTACAAGGATTCACCTATTAATTATAATAATGAATTCCAAAACAATAATTGTTGAATATTTTTAAAAACGTAATTGAAGAATTCATTAATTATTGAATCCATATCATATATAAAACAGCGAACCGGGTTTCGAATAAAAAATAAAATATTATTAATAAACGTTATTGTATAGGATAATATAATAAAATATTAAAGTATTATAGGTAATAATGTATTAATATAATAAAATATACTATACCGGAATAAATTTCCAAACTTTGTATAAAATAAATAAAACCCCAAAGTTAAACCTAAATATTAATAATATTAAAATATTTGGATTAAAATAGTAATATAAGTTAATAATATAAAATAAACATTTAAATATTGAAATAAGTAAGGGAATAAAGAATAATAAATTTTGGAAATAATATATTCGAAATATGGGGTATTGTAAATAAAAGCAGTATAATTAAACATTTTATTATTTTAAAATATAAATTTATAAAAGCTAAATTATTAACCCGAAATATTAATATTGCTTTAAATATTAGTTTATTAATAAAATAATAATAATAGTACTAATAAGAATTAAAAAAAAAATATTATAAATATTTAATATGATTTATATATTATAATATATATAAAATAGTTAATAAAGAAAAAATAAATATTATTATTTTATTAAGGCCAAATGAAATATAATAAATATAATTCTTAAATAATATAATAGGGAATAAACTTTAAATATAATAAATAGGATTATTAAAAAATTTATAATATTAAGGGTTTATATATAATTTTATATATAAATTAATATTACTTTATTTAAAAATATATTTAAACTATATTTACCCCGCCCCGATTTTATTTTAAATATAAAAGGGAATTTAACCCTTATTATAAATTATAAGCGTTTTAATGAAATAATAGTATATAATCCTTAGCCTTTTTGTTAAAGAAGAAATCTTAATTTTTAAAAGGCTTAATAATATATGGATTTTTTTACCAAGGTTAATATTAATAATATATAATTATAAAATCTGTATTAAAAAAGGGATGAAAATAATAAAGAATATTCCGTTTATAATATAGTAATTATAAATACCTAAATATAAAACGTACTTTTAATAATATCCTGACCACCTTTTAAATAATTTTTCAAATATTTATTTTAATAATATTTTATTTTTATTAATTATATATAATATATATATTAAATATATTTAAGCCGTTTGAAAATGATTATACATTATATAATTATATATAAACTTATTATAATATCTTGTAAACTTGATCTTTATATTATAAAAGATTTTAATAAATCTTAATATAATTTTATTAATATTATATAATTATTTTTAAAAATTCATTATAATATATAAATATTATTAGGGTTTTATAATATTTGCTGAATATTTATTTATAAACATTCTGGTATTATGGTTTCTTTTATTATTTTATAAACAAAAGATATACATCGGTAAAACTCTGGCTTTATTAAATTAAACGCCTAAAAAGGGATATATTTTATAAATGCATTTATATATTTTGAAATGTTTGCCTATTTTAGTATTTTACGCCTTTATATTATTTATACGGATTATACCCAGTACCATAAATAAATTTGTAAAATTTTTTTTAATATAATTTTATATATATATATATATACCACCAAATTATATTTTAAATTATAAAATTTTAAAAATTAAGATTAAAGTATACGATTTTAAGTAAAATAGTATTTATTATTTATATATTATATAAATATTGGAAAACCTTTTTTAAAAGGTTAACGATTTTAAAATAAAATCCATAGGTTTATGCTATGGGGACGTTAGGTAAGCTATAAGAGATTAAATAATTAGGATAATAATGGGTATATTTTAACCAGTCTTTTTAAAGCGTTCTTTTTAAATAACGGAAAAGAAATCTAAGCTTTTATATTTTTATATTCCCTGGGGGAGTTATATATCTTATATTACAAGATTTTTAACGGTTTATATTAGGAAAGCTTTCCGTAGGAGTCGGGGATAGGTACCAGGTACGTTAATATTCCTTATAATTATTATTATAACTATTATTGTCTTTTATTATTAATATAAAATTAAGCGTTAATATTATTCCCGTTTTAGAAATAATACAACCGCGCGGTATTATTTTCATTATTCATATCTTTATACCTATTATTACCACCGTATTATACATAATATTAAATTATTTCAAAAACTTAATAGGCCTAATTATTATTAACTTAATAATATTATAATTTTATATAATAATTATATTCAGGTTATTGATTTTTAAGAATGAATAATATCCCCGCAGTATTCCTTCTGTATTAATATATTATCAATTTAATAAATAATTTATTACTGGGATAAAGGGCATTTTAATAATCTGTTTAAAATAAGAATATTATTTAAAAACTATCGTTTTTTGGTATATACCACCCTAAAAATTGGTTTAAAATTTATTAGGCATTAATATAATAAAATATAATTTGCCATTAATGCGAAAATAATCGGTAAGTATATTTAATACTTTAATCATTTATATAAATATAACGAAAGCTTTTATAATTAGAATACTTTATTATTTTATTATAATTATTAATATTATTTTTAATAAAGGTTTAACGGTAATAAAAAACCATATTTCCGTAAATAAAACCATAATATTATTACGGTATTAAAAATAATCTTAATAGTCTTTTTTTTAAAAAGGAACTTTACCATTTACCAGGCCATAATAATAAATTATTATTCCTTATTAGTATAATATATATAATAATTTCCCTTAGGTATTATAAATTTAATCCTAATAAAACGGTTACTTATAAAAATAAAAATCATTTTTTATAAATAATGGTATAATTTATAATTAATATTAAAAATCTCGGTTAATACCTGATCTAATCCCCGGATATTCGGGATTTATTTTACTTTATATACCGAAATATATATATAAAATGGCGGAAAATACGTATATATTTTATAATATTATTAAAAACCTTTTTTATAATTTTTTTACCTTAATTATTTAAAGGCCAATTACGACCGGGATTTTATAATAATATTATTAAAGTTAAAAGGGTAATATTATATTATGGTTTCTTATTATAAAACCGCATTATACGCCCGGAAATATTATTTTAATTTTTATAATTAATTATTATATAATATCTAAATATTAATAAAATGAAACACGGATTGATTTACCAATATAATAATTAATATTAATACTTTAACATTTCCCTTTCTTATATAATTTTATATTTTATATTTTAAACATTTATTATATAAATATATAATTAAAAATATATTAAGAATATTTCTTTATATATTAATACAAAACCTTTCCGCTTTTAACATCCTTTTTCATTGTCTTTTTATTATTCAAATTTAAATATTATTTCCCTGTATTTTCCCTAGAGATTTATAAATCATATTCGGAAAATCATCCTCTTTAAAAAAATAAATAAAATTAATTACCATAACATTTATATTTATTTAATATTTTCTCGATTTTTTTATTATTCCCGGGGTTTGTCAAATCCAGCAACTTATAGGAATAGGCTATTTTACTCCTCCAACCGGTCGTTTTACACTTTTAAACGGCTTATATAAAAAATATTCTATAATTATAAATCTTTTTAAAGGGGGGCCGAATAATAAACCTATAATCCCATAATATTAAATTCTTAAAGCTGTCCGATGAATCTTAGGTCCAATTCATATAATAAAAAATCAAAACGGATATTTATAATTAAAAACTTAACTAAATCGCCATATTTATAATCTTTTAATTGGTAAAAAGAATTATAGGGGGTTTTTAATACTATTCGGCATTTTTCAATGACATTTTAAGCGTTTTTTATATTATATATAGGTTTTCCACCCCAGTCTTTATAATTAATACTATTTTTTAAAGTAAAATCATCCTCCGACTTATATTAAGCCTTTAGGTTATACTATATTAATATTTTAAATAATAAAATAAATATAGTAAATTACCTTATATTTTTATATATAAATTTTATTAATAAAATTAAAATTTTTTAAGTGAATTGGTTTTTAATATTATAATTATATAAAACATATTCCAATTCCTCGGTTACCCTTTTTATTTAGCCATAGTTTGAGGGTAAAATATTATTTATAAACGGGGTTTGATTTAAAAATAAAAATAATCTTTCAATTAAAACTTATTTATAAATCGGGGTCCCTTATGATTAATGATTCTATTAAGCGCCCCATATTATATTTTAATTTCCCTTTAAAATAATTATATAAATTTAAAAAATAAAATATTATTATTTGCCGGTAAAAGAATTCCGAGTTTAATATATATAAATATATAGATATATTATTATTAGCATTATATGGACATTTTCGAAACCATTTATAATTTATAATAAATTAATAATAAAAAGCATAAATATAATTATATACGGCAATAAGGTATAGATAAAAACAATTATAAAAATTATAAAAATAATATTTTAATATACTTATTTTTTATTAAATATTATATTTATTAATATTCTTGGCTATATATTTATTTATTATAAGTTAAAACATTTTTAATTGAAAATATTCTTACTTTAATAATGTATTTTGTTTTAAATTTATAGAATTTTTACCGAGGATTATTATAATAAAATTATATACTTTTTAAATATAAACAAACCATTTTAATTATCCCAACCTAAATTTCTAAACCCCAAAGGTTTACCTAATATTAAAGTAGCGATCCTTTGAATATATATTAAATTAATGTTTAATAATTGTTTAATTTGATTGTATAAGGTTTTGTACTTATAAATAAATGTAATATGGTTATTATTTTAATAATTTCCATTAATACCCTAGGGTAAGGCTATTTTTTAAAATTGGTTTATAGAATCTGTTTAAAAATACTTAAATATCAATTTATTCTATTTCTATGATTATAAAATCCTAAAATTATACATTTTAACCATATCCCTTTATAATAATAAAAAAATATTATTTTTCGCCAAAACCTTTAAAATATAATTAGGCCTTCTCGACGGGATATAAATAGGGTTATGCTTACTTGCCTAGTATTTAATTCTAATATTAAATGGGGCCAAATATATACACTAATTCTCGGCCGTTTAATTTTTATAAATTTATAAAACTTTAAAGATTAAGATAATCAAAAGGAATTATAATTAAAAAGGCTAACCACTCGAAATAATTTTTTCAACAGTTAAATAATACAATAATGGCAAATAATGGGTTATTTCAAATATCATAATTTTCTTTATTTTCTTTAATTTTAAAAATCCAAATTATAATAAGGGGGTATATTGTTTTTTATAAAGTGGCCATATAAGCTTTATTTAAAATATCGATTTTAATCTGTATTAATAATTGGGGATTAAATTGAAGAAATAGGGGAGCATTGTTAAATATATTAATAAATTAATAGAATCGATTTTGTAGGGACTTTAGTTTAATAAACCCTGGCTTATTCCCATCGATATTACCCTTTAATAATTTAATAAAAAGAGCCATAATAGTAAAGTATTTATAAATAAATTTCCGGTCAAAATTAAAAAAACCTTAAAAATATTTATATATTATAATAAATTTACGGCCATGATTATTTAATAATAATACAATAAAAGCTAAAGGATTAATTTCCTTTATATATAAGAACCACTTCCACGGTTTCGGGTATAACTATACAATATATAACCGTTTTAAAATATTATAAATATAATCATTTTCACCTTTTAAAATTAAGCAGAATTTATTATTATTATTATTTTAAAATATCCTTCGGTATTTTTAATTTAAATTATTTAACGATCCTCCTTTAAAGTATAATTATATAATTATATATATTAATTAGTATGTATTTAAAATTTTCCATAAATAATTATCTTGGGTCCTATATTATATAAAAAGGTTAATCGGCCAGTAGCCATTCCCATTTTATATAAAGCCTTTTTAAGGCAAATAATATATGGTTTATATTCCTCGTTTTATTTTTATTAATAATAAATATTAGCCATATAATTTTAAAGTATAATAAATAAAAACCCTTATAAATATTATACCTTTAAATAGGCCACTTATTTTTAAGGCTAAAAGCCTAATACTTTTATTTATTAATATTCCCCTTTTTTAATTATAATTTTATCCTTAATTATACTGGGATTAAGTATAGTAATGACTTTTGGTCTGGCGAGTTTTATATAACCGAAAATGAAGGCCTTAATATATATATATATTTATTTCGGATTTTAATCCTTTTTATAATGCTTTCGCCCTTTATAAAATGTTCCGCATGAAAAAGGTATTTAATAATACGGTTTAGGAGCAGGATATTAAGCACTGGGAGGATTATTACGAAGCCATTCTCGGCGGCCCTAATTTTCTGAACATTATAAGTATTTTAAATATAAGGGTTAAAAGTATTCCTGGCCTAACCAGGCCTTCCGTATAACCGGTATAAACGTTTGGTTTTTTTAAGGTTTATAATAAAAGGGGCAATAAAGGTAAAAATTTTGAGGGAAATAATAATAATGGCGCGGCGGTATTTTAAACTCCGGCTTAATGCAAGGGGCTCCGTTTTTATAAGGAATAAGGGATTTTTTAATTTCTTAAACAATAAATTATAATTTTTTTATCCGGCGATTAATTTTTTCTTTATTATGAAAAGAAAAATTATATTGTCTAGTATTATTTAATGGTGGCCTTTAATATAACAAATCGAGTTTTTCCTATAACGGAATTTTTATTTATATGTATACTATTTTAAATAGGGATTTCGCCCTTTTTTGTTTATAAGTTAAAAATTTAATGTAATAGGGTCAATAGGTTTACCCTATGGGAAGGTTAGGCAAGGTAGAAAAAGGCTCAAATAAATGGGATGGTAATAAGTATATTATATATTTAAAAAAAAGTTTATAAAATATTCCCCCCGTTACTTTATAATAAGTTTTTTTTAAAGGTTCTTTTAAAGGTTTTTATAAAATATTAGCTTAATATTTATGGTATATTTTTACGACATTTCATATATTTTGGTTAACCTTTAATTAATATTAAAAGATTTTTTTAATATTTGTAAATAATATCTTATCCTTTATATTTTATCTTTAGGTATACGGTTATTAATAAGCCTGCCCATTTTTTTTTACTGTCCACCATTATCCTATTTTTTAACCTTTTTGTAATTTAGTATTTTTAATCAATCTTTCAGTATTAATCTTAAATTTTAATATTTATATTTTAAAAAATACAAATTTATCTTTGTTTGTTTTAATATTATTGGGTAATTATAAAAATATTAGGTAATATACGTACGCTAGTATAGGGATAAATAAAATCCTGGTCGCATTTTTAATTTAAAATAATAAATATTGGTGGTTAAAAAGGTATTATTAAATTTACTTATATTATTATTATATTGATCGGACCAAAAGTTTATAATTTATATATAATAATATTAAACTAAAGATTAATCTATTTATTGATATTATTTTTATTCTTGGCGTTTATTATATTTTATAATCCTGGTGGTTTTTTTAATAATTTACTTCTTGCCTTATATTATATTTTATGGACATGTTTAATTTTAAAACTAAAATACCTTATCCAGGTTAATTAGCGTCTAATTAAGGATCCTGGAATATTCGATAATATTTTATTAAATTAATATACCAAAACTTGAACGTCCACTTTCAATAAAAGTTTAATTCCATATAAATAATTCCTTAATTTTTTATTGCCTTTAATATTACTCTTTATTTTTTTATCGCATTATATTTTTTCTCTGCGTTCGATTACACACCGCTATTATAATAAGCTGGGTAATACTTTCCGTTTATTTTTTATATTAATATACCTCCCTATCCCTTTAAAAAGGCATTTATTATTAATATAATTTAACCATAATTTCTTTTTATATTATAATAATATTAATACTGGCTGTATTATACGTATTTTTAAAAAAATTCTTATCGTTTTTATTTCATTGTTGTCCTATATAAAAGGTATATTTTCTTTCAATAATTTGGTAAAGGGCTTTAGAATTTATATATAATCCTTAACCTAAATTCGATAATGAACTATAATGCTTAAAAAGGATTTTACATTTATAATATTTAAACATTTTTTCCATTCCCGTATTTTAATCATTGTTACCTTCTTTAATATACGGCCATTTATACTATAAATATAATAAATAATTATATATAATGCCTTATATTATTATAATTTCTTTCCATTAATCGTATATCCCAAT
This sequence comes from Zalerion maritima, assembly GCA_022664585.2. NCBI lineage: Eukaryota > Fungi > Ascomycota > Sordariomycetes > Lulworthiales > Lulworthiaceae > Zalerion > Zalerion maritima. The sequence goes on from JAKWBI020000270.1 coordinate 29,028, forward strand.
AATATTATATTGGTTAAAACCTTATTTATATTAAATACATATTTTACCATAAAATATTATACGCCTAAAATTACGGGTATTCTTTTACCATTATATGTAATTATAAATCCTTTAATAATTATAATATCCAGGAATAGTCGATATATATTAAAATATAATTTACCCGAAATTTATTAAATTATTCGTATAAATTATATAATAAAATTGGTTATTTTTTACGAGAATATAAAAATTAATAAAAATTTAATTAATATGATGAAGCTAAAAAGGTATTTTTTAATTTTTAATCCAATGGGATTTAATCATATTCGTTAAAAAATTAAAAAAGGATAATATTTTATTTATATGAAAACTTTTACAATACTCCATTATATTAGGGGGGATAAATACAATTTATGTGGTTTTTTATTAATCTTTATCATTGAATGAATTAATCTAAATCCTCCATTTTAGTTATTTCTTAAAAACCAAAGGTTTTAATACAATAAAAAATGTTTTTTTTAAATCCCTTAATTTAAGCGTTCTTTTAATATTTTAATTACCTTGGTTCTTAAAGCCTTTAATATTAGGATTAATAATACTTACCATACCCTATATCTTATTACCTTTAATATTTATAAGGGTATAATGAACCTTCGGATTAATTTATAATCCGGACAATGCTATACCATTATCACCATTTTATTTTTTAATATCCAAATAAATATTAATTATTTATTTTTATTAAAAACCTCGCATTTTTATAAAATATACTTTAATCCTTTTTTTATTAATCTTATTCCGGCCATTAAATTAAAAAACTTAGGTATAAAACCAGAAAAAAAAATTCCGTTGGTATATTTTTACCTTATTTTCAATTTCCTCCTATACCTTTTGCCTTTAATTTAAATTACCTTTAAAAATAAATCCGTTTCAAAATATAATATTTTTCAAATAAATCTTTTTGATTTTAAATTTATATATGATATTTATTTGTAAAAATGTTTTCGCTTAAATATTAAACTTTTCGATCCTTTTCCCTGAAATCTTTATACTTATTAATAATAAATTTAATCTTCTTTACATAAATATTATATAAGGATATTTTTTATTTTAAAATATAAAATTAATCTTATTATATTTCTTATTATAATATGGTTTATCGGATAAATATTATATTTTTTCAAATCGTATAATAAAAACATTTTTATTTGGTCATTATTAATCCCTATTTCTTAACGCTGCTAATTATTATTGTAATTATTTTAACTTTCCCGTAATAATTAAAACTGTAATTAATTCTTTTTGAAAATAAAATGTATATTTAATATTAGGTAATCTTTTTATTTTCTCGAATTATGGTAGGATTTTAATAATAAATGGTATTCCGAATATATATTGCTGACAATTTAAATCGATATTTATAATAAAAAATATTATTTTAATTTTATATTTATTTCCTAAATATATATTTATGATGGTTTTTCCGGTAAATTAATATGGCTTATTAGTTTTAAACATTTTATAGGTAATTAAACAGGGTAAAGGAATTAATCCGTATTTTTCGGTTAATTTAAATAATATAATATTATAAAATACTCCCGTATTTATAAATATGCAATGAATTAAAAAGAATTATATATCCGTAATATATTGGGATTTATAATACTTTGAATATATCCCCTAATTATATTTAATATCATGTATATAAAAATCCTTTTTATCCAACCTTTAAATATAATATTTATCCTAATCAATTTATAAAATCTTTTTATTTTAAAAACAAATATTTTTTTCCTATTCCTTATTATTATTAAATACCAATCCTACCTTTAATCCGTTACCATTATTTCCGAAATTTATTTTTATTATAATAATATTTCCCTAAATATTTACCTGTTTTTATTTCAATTATTTATATAATATATAATATTATTATTTTTAATAAACGATTAATTAATTCTTTTACCCTGGTAGGGTTTTTTTATATATATTAAAGTATTAATAATCAAATAATCGATTTATAAAAGTTTTCCATGGCTACTTTCCTTTTCTTAGGATTTTCCCTAATATTAAAAACCACTTTTTTCGATTATTCCTTATTTTCTTTTTATTAATAATTATTAATCGATCTTATTATTTTAGGGATAAAAAGGGTTATTTAAAGTTTAAGTATTTTCGGTATAAAGAATAGGCTATAACCATTTTCCTTTACGTATTTTCTTATAAGGCGGATCATGGTCGATTCTATTTAAATACTTTAAATACTTTTAGCTTTAAACCCTAACCTTCGTAATTTTCCTTCAATTTCTTAAAGGTTTTATACCCTTTTTATTTGGCTATATCCTCCTTTATTATATTTCAATTTAATATATAAACTTTAGTAACGCCTATACTTTCCATTATTAATTTATTATATTTCCGGTACTTTCTTTGAATTTTTAAAAGATTATTATAAATAATATTTCTTTGGCTTAGAATACGCCTAACGGATAATTAGGCTTAATATAAAATGCCCAATTTAGGCTTTTTATTAAGCCTTATAAAATATTTTAGTTTACAGGAGACTTTATAAAATTTTTAATATATTTAACTTTTATAAAACTCCATCAGTAAATTTGGCGTATTTTATATAACCGTATAAAAATACTAATTTTTATTCCAATTTCTTTATAAGTTTTAATAATCCAATATTTATCAATCAAAATCCGGAATTTTATTATATTTAATGATTTTGGTGTATAAATACTTCCCTTAATACCTGCTTTTTATAAATTATATAATATCCCAACATTTGAATATATTTTATTAATTATATCATTAATAATAATTTTTCAAAATGTATTCGATAACCGATTTTAAAATAATACCGATAATACTTTTCTTTTAAGGGTATAATTGTAATCGGGATATCTTTTATCATTAATACTTTAATTTCCATATTAAGGTTGTTTAATAATATTATAGATAATACAAAGTATGGTAAATGCGATAAATCTTAATTTTCCTTTAAATTATCCGTTATTATATAGGCGTTTATTTGGATTTTATCAAATTCTCTAATTTTCCTTATTATTTTATCCATTAAAGGAAAAGTTTTTCTTAAATTTACAAAATGCCGGTTAATTAGTTATCGAACTTATGTTTTTATATATTTTATTAAATCCTTAATAATATAAATACCTCATCTTTCTATCGCCGCGTTTAAACTTTTATTCTTTAATCAAATATATATACTTAATAAATATATGGCTTTTTTCTTACTCCCAAAACTTATCGATAATTCTTTTTATGAAAATATAAAATGGCGATTATGATTTTCCTGTAAGGTTTTTATATAATATATGCGTTCGTTTTTATTTATTTTAAACTTAGTTAAATAAGCATTATTCATTTTCCCAGTTTTTTTATATTATATACTTATTCGGTTATATAAATTTCAAAAATAATCCATAGTATTTTTTGGCTTTTTTTGGCTTATAAAAATTATTAATATATTTTATATATAGTCTTTTTGTAAGTTTTCCCAAAATATTTTATAGTATGGGCTTTAAGAATAATTCGCGGAATCCTTTAAAAATCCTCAATTTTTTACTTTTATTAAAATCGCTCGCCAATTGTTAAAATATTATTAAATTAATTTCTATGTGGGGTCGATTTAGGATTTTTATACATTGGCGTATTGTTTTTATAAATTTTAATATAAACACTTATTTTTAAAAATACCCCGTTTTCTTATTAATATTACTAACTTTTTATAATCCGCCTTTATATTTTTTAAATTTTATAATCTTTTTTCCACCTTATTATAATAATAATCTCATAGGTATAATATCCGTATTATTATTTCCAAACCAATATTTAATACAAGCCAATCGTAGTGAATAAATTATAATATCGCGTTTTAACCCTTAAAATATTTTAAACCTCTTTTTTTAATTTGGGGTTTTTACTTTTATAAAACCATATCATTTAAGGAAATATTTTAAAGATTTGGTAAAATTTCGCGGCGTTTGTTAAATTTTGGTATATATTTTTAAGCTTTTTTATTAATCATTCGAATAAATATTTATATATGGCCTATATTATACGCTAATAATTATTTTAATCCTTTATTATTATTAATCCTATTAATCTCATATTATTCGGGTTATTAAATTTCGATAATTTACCTTTATTACTTTATTTACGCCATGTTTTCCCCTAGTAATAGCATTTAAATCCTTTCCGATTATTCGAATAAAATAAGGGTATAAAAGTATTTCCTATATTTCGGAATCGATTAAAAGCTTTTTTTCCATATTTAGAATAGGGTTTAAAATAATTTAGGGTCGCCTTAAATTCAAATAAAAAATGGGGATTTCTTTCCCTTTTTGGATTAGGGTTCAAAAATACTTTACGGTTTTTTTTTATATATTTAGACTTTTATTTTTAGGGTATTTTTATTAAAACTTTTGGTTTTAGGCTTTTTATTTTCCCCCGGAAAGTATATTTTAGGCTTTATACCTCACCTTTTAAATACGCTTAATATATTATCGGAAAAAATTTATATATAAATGTATAATGGTATAATTTAGGGTAATTAGGCCTTTATATTAATTAAAGTTGAATTTTTATATATTAATTAAATTCCCTTTTAATTGTTTTTAATTTTTATAATATTTATTATAAAATATTAAAATAATTTTTCTTTCTTTATTAACTCATTTAGCTGGAAATTTTATAGTCCCTTTTTAATATAATATAAAATGGTATATTCCTTTTACCTTTGAAATTTTCCCTCATATAAGGAAAGGTTTTTAACCTTTTATTTAATTATGGTCCTTAACCAAAATTAAACCCCTTGGTTAATGCCGATTTTATTCGATTGCCCTTTCCTAGAATATATACTGTTTTATTATTTTTGGAATTAAATATGTTGAATCCCTTAATTTCGGAAAAAAATATAATATTGGTTTTTAAAATCATTTTGCGGTTTTTTACGACTGGCTTAATATACATATATTAAATTCTTTGACCCTTGATTTTATTTCTTTATTAATTTAAACAAAGAAAGCTTTTTAGGCCTTATTATAAGGCAATATAATAATCGTTTTTAATATTTAATATTTAAAATATAATAGTGTTATTTATTTTAATTTTAAGCTCCCGCTTATTTCAATATTTAAAATCCCTGGATATTTTAAAAATAACCAAAAGGAATCATTTATAACGGGTGCATTAAATGCAAAATAAATATCAGTATTTTTCTTATTTTTATTAATAAAATAATAAGTATATAAAAAGTGAATACCTTATATTAAGGTAATAAATAATATAAAAAAGAATATTATTATTATTATTATAAAATATAATAAAGTTGATCCTTTTATAGGTATATATTTATAAATAAAGAAAGATTATTAATATTTTTTATTTACCTATTTTTAAGGAATAACCCGAAAATTAAAAATAATATTATAAATAAATAAAAACCTAATACTTTTTATTAATATATTTATCAATTATTATAAGGATTACATTTACCTTTTCGAAATTATTTATAATTAATAATAAATCAATAATAAAATCCATAAAAAGTTTATTTTTAGGGCGCCGGGGTATTAATAACAAAATTATAAAGCCTTAAAAATAATATTTTAATATATTTATTTTGAATAAATATTATATTTATTAATATACTCGGCCACGTTTTTATTTATTCTTGATTAAGAATAATTCCCCCGTAATAATTCATTTATGTTAAATTTGCGGAAATATTTTACCAAGGGATTATTATAATGCAATTATATTAATTTCTTTCGAATTCTAAATTTTATTATAATAATTATACGCTTTTTAAATAATAAAAGGCCATTTAAACTTTTAGCCTGGGCTTTCAAAAACCTAAGGTTTATTTAATAATAAGGTGGTGATGTTTTTTAATATATAATAAATTAATATTTTATAATTATTAAATATAATTATATAGGCTTTTATTTATAAATACATATAATTTTTCCTTTACTATAACAATTTTAATTATTACCCGGGGTAAGGCTATTTTTTAAGGTTTTGTATATGGTCCGTTTAAAAATATTTAAATAATAATATATTTAATTTTAGGGTTATATGGCCCTAAGGTTATATACTTTAACCACATTTCTTAATAATAATAAAAAGAAATTATCTTTTACTGGAGTTTTTAAAATATAATTACGCCGTTTTAATGTGGGATTAAGAAGGTTTCGCTTACCTGCCTAGTATTTAATTTTAAAATTAAAGGGGGCCAGGTATATATACCAATATATTTAACGGCCGTTTAATTTGTATTAAATTATAAAGGTTTAAAGATCAAGATAACTCGAAAGGTTTTTAATTAATAATATTAATCTTTCGAAATAATATTATTAATATTTAAATAGTAAAATAAGAACGATTAATTTTTATTAGGAGTATTATAATTTCATTTAACTTTTTGAAATTTAATAAATTAAAATATAATAAGGTGGTATATACTTTTTTTATCCGGTTATAATAAGATGGCTATTTAGGCCTAATTTCAGGTATCAGTTTTAATTTATGGAAATAATTAAGCATTAAAATTATAAAACAGGGCAGTTTTGTTAAATATATTAATAAACTGGTAAAAGGCCTTTTTTTTCAAGGCGTTTAATTTAATAAACACTGGCGTTTTCTTATTTATATTATTTTTTAATGAATTGGCAAGGAAACCAATAATATTACAATATTTATGAATAAACCTCCGAGAAAAATTATAAAACCTTAAAAATACTTATATATTATAATAAGTTTACGGCAGTGGCCATTAAATAATAATAAAAATACGCTTAGGGTTTATTAGAATCCCTTATAATAATAAAATAAAACCTAAAAATCTAATTTGCTTTATATAAAAGGAGTATTTCGACGGCTTTATATAATTATATAATAAGTAATTATTTTAAAGTAATTTCAATATGCTTGGTATATAGATTATAATTTAAGAAAAAAATTAAAATACAATTTAAATAAAGAATATAAAAATTATTTATTAATTTTTTAAGGTATTATAAATATATTTTTAAAATGTGGTAGGGGTATTAATAAGGTTAAATAATATAACCAGGTACTTATATTAATTATATTAAAAGCGGAATATTATTTTCCACTTTTTTTTTAATATGGATTCGATAATACATATTTTTAATATTAATTTAAATAAAAACGGTCCAGAATTTCCGTTATTAGATGGAGGGGGTAGCGATTCTTTATTATTATTTCATTAAAACCCGTATCATTTATATTAAGTTTTAAACTTTCGTTTAATTTTAAAATAAATAAAATCGGGGCTTTTAATGGGAATATTAATGCATGTATAAATCCTTTGATTAGGTATTTATTTAAATAGGCTTATAGGGTTATTAATTCCATTTGGAAAAATGGGTAAATAGGCCTATAAGAAGGTATAAATTTGGAAAGGGAAAGGATAATATAATTCGTTTTATTATATAAAAAAAGGGCACCACCTACAGGGTTTTCGAATATATTTTAAAATATTTAAAGTTTATTTGGGATTTTAATAAGGTGTACCGGGTAATATATTATCTTGCTTTTTTTTTAAAAAAGAATACCTCGGGTGGTATTTATATAAAGCAAAATATATAGGCCTTATTTTTAACATTTTTTATAAATTTATAAAGGGATAAAATAAAAATATATATAGGATTAATAGTAAAAAACCAGCGTTTTATTAACGGATTCAGCGCGATTCTTTCCCGTATTATTACCGCTATTAAGAATAATATAAAAGAATCATTATTTATATTTTTTACCGTAATAAATGGAATAATTACAATGCGGGAATTTCCCCGATTATTTATTATATAAAATGGAATCTCGAATACACCTTAGGGTATTATTTCCGTTCCATTAAATATATTTAATTAAAGCGGAGTCATCGATACCTTTCCTAGTTTATATTCTATTATCAATAATAAATTAATAATATTAATTTCCGCGCTGATATTTAAATTAATTAAAATAAAGGCTGAGGATTTAAAAATTGAGGAAAAAAATAATAAAAATATAAAAACCGAAATAATTCCTTTTTAAACATAAAAGGCGATATAAAAATAAAGGTACTTATATAATGTTTTTATTTCCCAATTATTTCGCCTTAATTCTTTTTTTTTTTTAACCCTTTACCTGGCCAGTTATCCTTTTTTATGGCGGTTTATACTTATCCCGGGGTTTACGTATAATTGGGAAAAGGGTAATATTTTAAATTATATTAAAAATATTTAAAACATTTACCGGTTTTATAATTGGGCAGTTTTTTTTTTTTAATGGGTGCCTTTTTTATTATCATCATATAATAGCGTAAACCCGGTTTAATTTCCCCCTTTTTTGGAAATACTTTTTCTTTAAATTTTATAACGGTTTTATTAATACTTTACCCATTCTTTTTAATTTTCGCTCCCTTTAATCTTCATATACAAAATCGATTATGGGATATTTAGGCCAAATTAATTCTACGGATCTATATATTAAATTTAAAATTACCATATAAATTAATATTCTTAATAAGGGCTAGTATTAATTTAATATAAAATATTTAAACCTTCATTTTGTATTAATATTTTTAAATTAACTTTTTAAACATAAGAAATAATGGTACAATTTTTATAAGGATTAGGCTTCCTTTTAATACGCGTTTTTTAATATTTATTAAAGTGTATAATCATTATTTTATCCGTTTTTACACTGGGTTTTAATTTCAATATGGAATACCGTGTAATTATTTTGGCTTTATTCCCTTAACATTTTATTTTTAAAAGCGATTAGGAATATTTACCAGTAGTATTATAAATCGGGCGTTATATAATGAAATATAGAAAGGATTTTTTTATAATCCTTATAAAGCTTTTCATAATTTTTATTAAAAATATATTACAGGTTTATTTTTTAAATATTATATTAACGGAAGGTGGTAATAATTAAAAAAGTAATAATTTTAATAATTTTAATATTAAATCCTTTATTATTGAATAATAAATCCTAAATTTTTTAATAATATTTTGCCGTAATTGGTTTCTTTCGAATTTATCCAATTCCGCCTTTAGGGTCCATTATTAACACTTTAAATCTTAGATATATTTAAATTAGGCAAAACAGTTGGTATAATATTATTTAAAAGTATAAAAATTAAAATCTCCTTTTTCTTAAAGAATTTCCTTTTTATTATTATTCTTTAGGATTAATTGGTTATATAATAATAAAGCGGAGGCGTTTTATTAGAATTAATACATAAATTTGTTTTCGTTTTATTATAAAAATTCGATCGTCCGTTTTTTAATTTTAATATTTTGGGTAATTAGGGGGAGAAAATAAAAATTATAATAGGGTTTATAGGTTTACCTTATTCTAGGAAGGCTAGGCAAGGTATAAAAGGCTAAAATAAATGGAATAACAATAGGTATATTATAACCCGTTTTTTTAAAAGCTTATTTTTAAAAAAAGAAAAGCATTTAAGTTTTTTTATTTTTGCATTCACTGGGGGGATCGCTTATATTATATTAAGAGATCCTTAGCGTTTTATCCCAGGAAGGTTTTCCGTACCAGTCCTGGGTAGGTCCCGGGTAGGTCGACGGTCCTTACATTAAACGGGTAATCCTTTTTTTTCAATTAAACAGCTGGAGCTTTTTACCACCTATAAAGATTTAAAATAGGGCCATTTAATATGGTATGGAAATATAGAGGGGAAATGAAAAGTTTTTCCTTGTTAAACTTTTAAATAAAGGAATAAAGTTCTTTTTTTATATACGTATATATACCTTCTGCAATTATTAAAGCTTTTAATATATAATATTTATTAGGTTTTTTTTATAATATTTGCTTTTCAATTAATTAGGGGTCTATATTAAATAAGGCAGGGAATATCGGGCCGGGGGGGGCGGGGGAGGGCGGTTTATATAATAATCCCTTTATATGTTTTATAATATCATACAGCTTTATTATTTTATAAAAGGGATGTTACCTAACTTTCTTATAATGGTTATTGGGATTTAAAATCGTACTTTTTTATTATTCTTATAATTAATACTTTTCCAGATTTTTCTATTTCGTTTTTTAATTCTTTTATATAACGTGGTTTTTTGGGCCGTGATATTATAATAATATGGTGAATAAAATCGTCTTTTTTCTCTTAATCGTTACCATGAAATATTATTATTCGGTATTAATACTTACCTAAACTTTTTAAGATATTATCCCCGCTATAGCCTTTTAAGCTATTCTCCTTATTATTTAATCCTATATAGCCGTTTTTTAACTTATTATTCCATTTTATGTAAGATTTCCATTTTTTCCAAGTATTATTATTAATTCTTACCGGCTTATTTTATTATCCGTTTTTTTAAAAATTAAATTTCCTAACCTTATTATTACCGATTATACGTTTAAAATAACGGTTTTCTTTATAGGGCTACCTAACTTATACCGTTTTTCCCTTATTAAAAAGTTTATAAATAATATAGGGTTTTATTTATTAAGCGTTTTACTTATCCTTTATACTTGTAATTTTTATAATTGGTGACATAGTAATATTAAATCCCTTTTTTTAATAAAATCTTTCTCATCTTCCCGCTCTTTCTTTTATCCACGTATTTCATTTTGGCTTCCTTATTTTATTATTGGATTCGGGCTACATTTACCAAGTCCGTTATTTTCCGTTTTATTGCCTGGCTTCTTTTTATTAAAAAGTCCGTATACGGTATATTACCCTTTAAATTAATTATTCTTTAGGTAGAGAATATTATTATCATAGGGGTAATTACATTTAACAGTATAATAATGCGTATAATAAGAATCCTGTAATTTAATTTATTACAATCTTGTAAATTATTAACACCCTTAAATACGCATTAATTTAATTACAATTTACTTTTAATAATATATCACTGGTTTTTGAACGGTGGTATTTTATCCCCCCTAATAATTATAAATTATACGCTAAGACCGTAATCTTGGCCAGGCCTATTCGCTTTATAAGCTTATTTAAAACCCCTCGATTTTCCGGCCCTTTATTAATTGCCAATTTCCCATATATCCCATATTTATTAATAATATTCTGTCAAATAAAATTGGTTATTTACCCTGCGGTAATTTGTTATAATGGTCGTTTTTTACTGGATTTTAGTAAATTATATTTGGCCTATCTAATATAAATATACCCTTTTTTTAATAATATTTAAAAAGATATGAAGCGAATTTTTACAAAAGGGGGTTAAAGGGGGGTTAAAGATATTTAGCGGTATTTTAGGCCTTTAAGGGTTTTGCTTTTAAAAAATTAGGCAGGTTTTCAAAATCTATTATATTTATGCCCATTATTGTTTTGAATCATAATACTAAATAATAAATCTAAATATAACGTTCCGTTTCTTATACCCTCGGTATATATAATTATTTTAAGAAATATATTTCGGGATATAATTATTATTTATTATTAATTAAAATTATACCTTTTCTTTAAAGTTTTATACCACAGGTTTTAGCCCCTTATTAAGTATTTTGAACCTTTGCTTTTTTAATAAAGGAATAATTTATAAAAAATCTCGCTCGGTTGTTTTAAGGTGGTAGTAAGAAATTCCTTTTTTTATAGGATTTATTATTTTATATTTTTCCTGCCATAACTTCCATATTCCGCTAATCCTATATAATCCTAAATATATATAATTATATATTAAAGGAACTTTCGATATTTTTCTCTGATTTATTATTTATTTTATTTAAAGGTCCTGAGGCCTTTTTCAATAATATATTTATTATAATGTCTTCATTCCCTAATATATACTCAATACTAAAATCTAATTAACGTATTTATATAATTTATTTAATAATAAATACTCTAAGTAAATGAATAATATTATTATTACACAGGTTTATTATTTTAACCGTATTTATTTTAAAGGTAAAATACGCGCCGTATAAATAATTCCGTAATCGCTTTAAAATTATAAGCAGCCCCTTGTATTTTAATTTGGCCGAAAAATATATTCCCCTGGGGCCTTTCTAATAAGCGGATTTATATTTCGCAACGAGGACCTTCCCTTTTTTTTTGGCCGATTTATACTCCGTATTTAATTCTTAATATAATATTTACTTAAATAATAATGCATCCTGCCTTTGTGAAGTAATTATTTTTAATTAAAATTGGGGGCAATATTAGGCCTTACTTAAGCATTTCCATTATTCTTATATGCTTTTTCCCACAAAATAAACTGCGCCCCCATATAAATAAAATCGTATAAGGGTTTAATAATATTAATAAAATGCTTAATAAATATTCGCTAAAAAAACTATTATATTAATAAATGTTTTAAAATCCAATATATCCTTAAAAATTATCAATTTATAATTATAATAATTTTGGCCGATTTAGAATTACGGCCCTTTATTATGGTTAAGTTTTAATATTTTTTGGATTTACCTATTTGAATTATGATTCCGGCCAGTTTATTTTATAATAATATTTACTTTAAATTTTTGATATATTCGGCTATATATTACCGTACCCCGGGGTAGATGTCGTACCTCTTATATATAATAATACGACCTTTAACCGCTATATTATTAATAAGTATTTTAAATATTATTAAAATAAATTTAAAACAATAATGTAAATAATCCCGTAAAATTAAATAATATTATTGTTCCTTGTTATAAAAATGTGGTTAATTTAAATAGGCTGGTGAATAATACAAGAATAATAAAATCTCGGGATTTTAAATTGAACACCACCTAACCGTATTCGGAGTAGAAATTTAGGAGTAAAATAAACTGGTAATAGGTAATATCCTTTATGAATTTATCGGTAATTAGGGGTATACACGTATTACGAATTATAACCGAGTTAATCCTTTTAATCAAATTAATTAAATAATACTTCTAAAATATATTTTTTCTTAATTAAAAACCAGGGATTATAATACGCCGCTTGGTTTGGTTTAATTACCCCGTTTTTCTTTTTTTTTCGGCCATTTTAACTACCACCGTTATTAATATTTTAGGGATAAAAATACTTTTAACCTATAACCTTATATAAGGTACCATATTAATCTTTTAAGGAGGAATTATATTAAGGTTAATTTTACCTAAATATTCCCTGAACAATACCAACGTTTATTTTATATTTATAAATATATTTATAAATATTTTTTATATTTTCCCCTTCTACTTTCCCGAGAAATTTTAAAATTTGTTTTTTTCTTCAGTATAAACCTGCTACCGTTATACCCCGCCTTATATAATTATGGGCAAATATATTTGTTTTATTTAATATTATTATAATCTTTTTTTAATGGTTTATTCTTTTTCTATTTTTTCATAGTAGTGCGGGTTTACGGGGGCCGCTTTATATTTTATTTAAATATTTATAAACTTTATTTTATCCGTTATATATTATATATAATATAAATATTAATAATATTAATGTTACTTAAGGGGAATACCTTGTGGGTTTTATTAACGGCTAAAGTTTTATGAATAATAAAATCCCGTATTCTTTTTTTATTATTTCGCAGCTCCCGATTATTATTTTTATAATATTTACGAGGGAAAAAATCCAACCTTTTATTAATAACTCTTTTTTTATAATTAGGGTTGCGTAGGTAATTATAAAATTTCCTATACCTTTACCCTTTTGGCTGGTAAAAAGTACTCTTTATATTTAATTTTCCGGTCCAAATTTCTTTATTTACAAGGTTCTTTTCTTTTTATGGCCCATTGATGTACCCTCTTATAGGTATATCCTTCTCGAACCTTTTTATAACGCATTTAATTTCCTTTATAAAAAATTAAACTATTATTTTTTGGTTATCCGACTTCAAAACTTCTATTATATAAGCAGGGATTTCGACTTTCCCAGTACGGTGTTTCCTTAATGTTATACTGGCCTTTTCATTATTAATCGAATTGTAAAGGTTTCTTATATTTTTTTAAAAGCCTCTGTTCCTTAAGAATAAATATTACGGAGCATCCTTCAACGTTGGTTTTTTAGGGTTAGGTTTATAATAATAATGATATAATTAATCCCTTTTATTTTAAAGTTCCCAATTAATCCATTACGCTTTTTATTATAATATTATTTCCACCCCGTTAATATCATAAACGGTATTTTTAATATTATTTTTACCGCCCCTTTTCGATTTTCTTTTTAATATTAAAAATCTTTAAGTGAAATATTTAAGTTTTAAAAAAACATGTACCCATCACCGTATAACCAAGGCTAAATTAATCTTTTAACCAATGTAGCCCGAAAACGTAATTCGCGCCTGGTAAACCTTAAAGCCGTATTCCTAGGTGTAAATTCGTTGAAAAATATTGGCTTCCGCGCCTGTATTTATTATAGCCCTGACCAGCCTATTGTTTGGCCTTTTTATACGTATTAATAAATATACGCTTGGGTGAAAAGCAAATGGGATTATTAAGGGGATTAATAATAATGGATTAAAAATATTAATTAAATAAAAAACTGCCTTTCCTTCCTTTACTACTGCCGCTTTTAGGCCGCCTGGTAAATTTATAAATAAAACCCTAAAGTTTATACGATTATATCACTAATATAATTTAATATATAGTAAATTTATAACCTTTTATTTTTACGGGGGTATATTTTTAATAAAACGTGCCTTTAATTCGATTACCTAATAAATATTAAGCCTATTTAAAACTACCTATTTATAATCTTTTTGTAATGGGGTCCACAGGTTTACCCTGTGGGAAGGTCAGGCAAGGTGCAAGAGGCTAAGATAGATGGGATGGCAATGAGTATATTATAGCCAGTCTTTTTAAGAGCTTATTTTTAAAAAGAAGAAAAGGAGCCGAGTCCCTTTATCTTTGCGTCCCCTGGGGGGATCGCTTATATTATGCTAAGAGATCCTTAGCGTTTTATCCCAGGAAGGTTTTTTTGTACCAGTCCCGGGTAGGTCCCGGGTAGGTTAACGTTTCTTATAATTATCCTCCCTTTTAGGGCGGATATCCTTAGCCGCCATTGCGGCCTAAAAATACCGTAAATTATATGGTGGGTATAAAATGCTTATATTGGTGTAAAAGGTATAAGCGCAGGTATGGCTGCCATATATAATGGCGCGTTATATATATAATAATATATATAGCCTTAAAGGCTCGGTTATTATAATTACGCGTTTTTATAATAATGTATACTTTTTTTATAGGTAAATAAAATATAACCCTTTATTAAATTATTACCCATTTTTCATTACCTTTTTTTTAATATTTCCTTAATATAATATTAATTTATAATTTTAATTTTATTTTAATAAATTTAAATAATTAATCGAATATAATATTATTTAGCTTTTATTTATACTTTACCTTATTTTACCTAAATAATACCTTAGCGTATATTAAGCGATTATTTATATTAATTGTTTTATTATAATAAATATTATACTTTATTATTATTATAAGATTAAGGTATAATATTATTATTATTTCGCAGGGTAGCGGGACCGCGGCGGCATTATTTTTAATAGGAAATATGCTTATATATACTGCCGGCGCCGTATTATAAATAATATCGATTTATCGCGCAAGCCTAATTGTTTTAATAGGCTTACGCGGCCGGATTATTATTAATTTGGGGGAATTATTATATTATATAATAATTATAATAAAAATAATAATCTTTACGAATAAATAATATTCCCTAAACGTTCCTTTCGGGTTAGCGTATTATTAACCGAATAAAAAACCTATTACCGGTATAAAGGGTAATTTTAACGATTTTTTCGAGACGATTATTTAATTTAAAGATTATTATTTATCGGTATATATTTATCGAGGTATTTCCCTGGTATTTGCCGGGTATTAATATAATAAAACAGCGCTTTTTTCCTAATAAAAATAAGGTCGCCGCCGATCTTAATGCGGTTGGCGAGCTTATTTTTAATATCGGGCATTTATATAAACTTAATAAAAAGTTTTATAATTACCAAGCCCTCCTATTATATTATAAACAGCAGTATTATTTTAAATATAGGCTTATTAATAATAAAAAAAACCGTATTATAATAAATAATACCCTAATATAATATTAATAATAAAAAAGTAATATTAATAATTTTATTTCCCTTTTTAAAATTTTACCATTTATTAAACCATGGTGGTGGGTCGCCGCTTTTTTTTAGCCTAATTTATATAGCGATTTCCCTTAGGTATTATAAATTTTACCCTAATAAAATATTTCCCTAATAATATATTAATAATTTTAGGATAATTAGGGTACGGTTAATAATAAAGTTTAAAAATCTTATTTTATACCCCGCCTAATACCAAATAACTCCGGGTTTACGGCCCTATATATAATAAAATACTATTTTATAAAGCGCCTATATAAGGTGGCGGAGAACGCGGGAATATCCGATAATACCATTAAATAATTATTACGCGAATTGCCTTATTTTAATAAATTAAAGGCCTAAATGCGTTCGGGGTTTCGGAGGGGTTCGGCTGGAATTTTAGGGGTAATATTATGGTATTTCCTTAATAAGGAATCGGGTATAAATCCTAATAATATTTTTTATGGTTTATTATAATATATAATATATAAATGCCTATAGGGGTAGGCCCGGGGGGGTTTCCTTTATTAATTTAATAATTGGTGCCGGCGCTTTTATATTTTTAATATATAATTACGTGTTTTGTATTTTAGGCTTGCATTACTTAAACGTATAACTAAGAATATACTGGTAATATTTTTATATTTACCAAGGTAAGCTTTTTTTCCGCTTTTAAAATCCCCTTAGGTTCCTTTTCCTGCCTTCTCGCTTTTTAAACTTAACTATTATTTTTATTATATTTGCCATATTTTCCTCCGGGATTTATTAATTATATTCTAAAGGCTATTTTATTTAATAAATTAGGTAATACTAATTGCCCTAATATTTATGCTTATTTAATACTTATTCGATTTCCTATTGCTCCGGGTCCTTTTTAAGGTCTGGTATTAAAAAAGGGTTTTTTTATTTGCCCAAGCGGTCTTTCCACGGCTTTAAAAGGCTTATATGGAAAATATTATATAATCTTAAATATTTGCTAAAAAGGGCCAAGCAATAGGCCTGCGATCCCATAATATTAAAAACTTTAAATGGTCCAATAAACCTTGGGGCCAATTTACGTAATGGGAGTTTAAAACGGATATTTTTGGTTAAAAATTTAACCAAATCGCCACGCCTATATTATTTTGGCTGGTAATATTTATTATAAGCATTTTTTTAATATTATTGGGCATTTTTAAGGTACTTTTTAAGTATTTCCCTTATTATATATAGGTTTTCCAGCCTGGCTTTTATAACGGGTACCCTTTTTAAAATAAGGTTATCCTCGGCCTTATATTTAAACTTTGGGTTATACCCCATTAATATTTAAAAGGGTAAGGTAAATATATTAAAATACCTTATATTATTATATATAAATTCTACTTATAATAATAGGGATGCCTAATTTAATTAATTTTAAATAATATAATAATATAGGAAATATTCCAATACCTGGTTTACCCTTTCCGTTTGGCCATCGGTTTAGGGGTAAAACGCCGTTAATAAGCGGCGTTTAATATTAATATAAAAATATAATTTAAACTAAAACTTATTTATAAATAAAGGTCCCTTATTATTAATAATACCGTTAAAGGCCCCGTATTATAATTTAACCTTTTTATAAAATAATTATATTAATTCGGAAACTGTAATATTATTACGCACGGATAGGAAAATTCCGAGCTTAATATATTTATATATTATTATAAGGATTATGTCCACCTTTTCGAAGCCATTTATAATTAATAATAAACTAATAATAAAATCCATAAAAAGTTCGCTTATAAAATGCCGGAATATTAGTAAAAAAACCATGGTACCATAAAAATAATATTTTAATATATTTATTCTTTAATAAATACTATATTTATTAATATACTCGGCCACATTTTTACTTATCCCTAATTAAAAGTATTTCCGATTTAATAATTCATTTATTTTAAATTTATTAAAATATTTTACCAAGGGATTATTATAATAAAGTTATATAAACTTTCTCCGAATTATAAATTTTATCGGGATAATTATACATTTTTTAAATAATAAAAGGCCATTTAAATTTTCCCAGTTTAAATTTTTAAAAACTTAAGGTTTACCTAATATTAAGGTGGCGATTTTTTTAATATATATTAAATTAACGTTTTATAATTATTTAATATAATTATATAGGTTTTTATTTATAAATAAGTATGGTTTTTCTTTTACCGTGGTAATTTTAATTATTATCCGGGGTAAGGCCATTTTTTAAGGTTTTTTTATAAGGTCCGTTTAAAAATACTTAAATAATAGCTTATTTAATCTTTAGGGTTATATGGCCCTAAGGTTATATATTTTAATTATTTTCCTTTATAATAATAAAAAAAAATTACCTTTTACCGGAGTTTTTAAAATATAATTAGGCCTTTTTAACGGGGTATCGGTAAGGTTTCGCTTACCTGCCTGGTGCTTAATCTTAAAATCGAAGGGGGCCAAATATATATACCAATATATTTAACGGCCATTTAATTTCTATTAATTTATAAAGGTTTAAAGATTAAAATAATCCGAAAGGATTTTAATTAGGAACGTTAACCTTTTAAAATAATATTGCCAATATTTAAATAATAAAATAATGGTAAATAATTCTTTATTAAAAGTACTATAATTCAGCTTAGCTTTTTTAAACTTAATAAACCAGAAAGCGATAAGGTAATATATACCTTTTTTATCCGATTATAATAAAATGGCTGCTTAGGCCTAATTTAAGGCATCGGTTTTAATCCGTATAAATAATTGGGGATTAAAATAATAAAATAAGGGAGTATTTTAAAATACATCGATAAGCTGGTAAAACGCTTCCTTTTTTAAAGCGTTTAGTTTAATAAACCCTGGCTTTTTCCTATTTATATTACCTTTTAATAAATTGGTAAAAAAAGCCATAATACCAAAGTACTTATAAATAAATTTTTAATAAAAATTATAAAACCTTAAAAATATTTATATATTATAATAGGTTCGCGAAAATGGCCATTTAATAATGGTAAGGGTACGCTTGGGGTTTATTAAAATCCCCTAGGGTAATAAAATAAAGCTTAAAAACTTAACTTTTTTTATATAAAAAAAGTATTTTAACGGTTTTACGTATAATTATATAATGCGTAGCCGTTTTAAAACGGCTTAAATATACTTAATATATATATTATAATCGGAGGAGAAAATTAAAATATTATTTAAATAAATAATATAAAAATTATCGATTAATCCTTTTAAGGTATTATAAATATAATTTTAAAAAATAGCAGGGGTATTGGTAAGGCCAAATAATATAACCAGGTATTTATAATGGTTATATTAAAAACGGAATATTATTTTCCATTCCTTTCCCTTTTTAATATAAATTCAATAATATATATTTTTAATATTAATTTTAATAAAAAATTATACTCCATTAATTCGGTTTAAAATCTCCGTTACCAAAAGGAGGGGGTAGCGATTCTTTACCGTTATTTTATTAAAACCTTTATAATTTATACAAAGCCTTAAACTTCCGTTTAATTTTAAAATAAATAAAATCGAGGCTTTTAATAGGAATAATAATAAACGTATAAATCTTTTGGTTAGGCATTCGTCCAAATAGGCTTATAAGGCTGCCAATTCCTTTTAAGAAAATGGGTAAATAGGCCTATAGGGAGATATGGATTTAGGAAAAAAAGGGATAATATAATCCGCGCTATTATATAACGGAAGGGCACCACTTACGGGGTTTTCGAATATATTTTAAAACGCCTAAAATTCGCTTAAAATTCTTTAAAAATATACCGCATTATTATTTTCCTTTTCCTTCTTAAAAAACAGCTCGGGTGGCGTTTATATAAGGGAAAATATATAGGCCTTATTTTTATAAATTTTTATAAATTTACAAGCGGATAAAATGGAAATATATATAAGGTTAATAATAAAAAACCAGTATTTTATTAACGGATTAAGGGCGATTCTCTCCCGTATTATTACCGCTATTAATAATAATATAAAGAAATTATTATCCTTATTTTTTATTATAATATACAAAATAATAAAAATACGGGAATTTCCCCTATTATTTACCATATAAAATAAAACCTTAAATATATTTTAAAATATTATTTTTATTCCGTTAAATATACTTAATTATAATAAAACTATTAATACCTTTTTAAATTTATATTTTATTATAAATAATAAATTAATAATATTAATTTCCGCGCCTATATTTAAATTAATTAAAATAAAGGCTGCGGATTTAAAAATTAGGGGGATAAAAATAACGGAAATAAAAAAATAAAATAATACCTTTATAAAAGTAAAAAGTAATATAAAAATAAAGGTACCTATATTACTCCTTTATTTCCCGATTATTCCGCCTTAAAATTACTTTCTTTTCTTTTACCCTTCGCCTGGCCGGCCGTCCCTTTTTTTACGGCGGCTTATATTTATCCCGGGGTTTAAATATAGCCGGGAAAAAGGTGGTATTTTAAATTATATCGGAAATATTTAAATAATTTACCGGTTTTATAATTAGGCGGGTTTTTCTTTCTTTTTTTTTTTAATTAATGCCCTTTTTATTATAATATAATAGCGTAAACCCGGTTTAATTTCCCCCTTTTTTTCGGGAATACTTTCCCTTTAAATCTCGCTAAGGTTTTATTAATACCTCGCCCTTTTTTCCCTAGGTTTTTGCTCCTTTTAACCTTAGTATATAAAATCGGTTATATAATATTTAGGCTAAATTAACCATACTAATTTATATAATAGGTTTAGGATTATTATATTTATTATTTCTTACCACTGGCCTATTGCCAGGGAGCCTATCGCGACGCCAGCCGCGTCTATATACCTAGTATATATATCTTCCTTGGGGAAAAACCTTGCCTTATGGCAAGGGGAAAACCCCGTCTCCGGTACCTCTGCCGTCCTGCGGCCTTCCTTTTTAGAAACGCGTCTCGGGCCCCTTTCTTGGCCTGAGCAGGACTAATCCTTATCTCCCGCGTCCTCTGCTTCCTTCTATACCGCGATCTCCGCCCGCATACGTAGGGCTTTTACTACTCGGTATTCTGGCAGCCAGCCCGATTGGACTAATAATTTGGCCAGATCCAACGCTTTCTCCCTGTGCAATGCCTGGTGCACTTGCTTAGGCCTGATCAACCCCCTGGCCCTTATTTGCTCCGATTTCTCATCGGTGCAACATGTGAACAGGTGTTCAACGGTCTGGGGGCCTTCCCCGCAGGGGCAGTCCGTTAGGATTATTATATATATTAATATTATTAATAAGGGCTAATATTAATTTAATATAAAATATTCGAGCCTTTATTTCCTTATTAATATTTTTAAATTAATTTTCCAGGGATAAAAGGTAATAATGGAATTCCTATAAGGATTGGGCTTCCCTTTAACGTGTATTTTTCAGTAGTTATTAAAGGGTATAATTCTTATTTTATATATTTTTAAATTAAATTTTAATCCAAATATAAAACGCCGTTTAATTATTTTGGTTTTATTTTTTTAGCGTTTCACTTTTAAGGGCGTTTAAAAATATTTACCAATATTAATATAAATCCGGCGCCATATAATTAAATATAAGGAGGATTTTCTTATAATCCTTGCGATATTTCTTATAATTTCCATCGAAAACGTATTAAAGGTTTATTTTTTAAACATTATATTAATAAAAGGTGGTAATAATTAAAAGGGTAATAATATTAATAATTTTAATATCGGGTCCTTTATTATTCGATAATAAATCGCTTTATTTTTAATAATATTTCGCCCGTGGTTGGCTTTTTCCGAGTTCAGCCAGTTCCGCTTCCAGGGCTTATTACTTATACTTTAAATTTCGAATATATTTAAATTAGGCAATACGCTTAGCGTGGTATTATTTAAAAGTATAAAGATTAGGATCTCCCTTTTTTTAAGGTATTTCCTTTTCGTTATCGTTATTTAAAATAAAGTGGTTATATAATAATAGAGCGGGGGCATTTTATTAAGATTAATACATAAGTTTATTTTCGTTTTTATTATAAGAATTCGATCGTCCGTTTTTTATTTTTAATATTTTAGGTAATTAGGGGGAGAAAAATAAAAATTATAATAGGGTTTATAGGTTTACCCTGTGGGAAGGTTAGGTAAGGTGTAAAAGATTAAAATAAATGGGATGGTAATAAGTATATTATAACCAGTCTTTTTAAAAGCTTATTTTTAAGAAAAAAAAAAGGAGCCGAGTCCCTTTATTTTTGCGTCCCCTAAGGGGATCGCTTATATTACGCCAAAAGATCCTTAGCGTTTTATCCCAGGAAGGTTTTTTCGTACCAGTCCCGGGTAGGTCCCGGGTAGGTCGACGTTCCTTACACTTTTGGCTTTTTACCTTTAAATTTTTTTATTAATACTTTTCTTTACCCTTATTTTACCTGCCAGTTTTTCTTATAAAGGTATCCTTATAGATTATAATACTTATAATATTTCCGTAATTATTAACCCCCAAGGCCTTTCTATAATCTTTATAAATTATTTTTCCATTACCTTTTAAAAAATTAGGTCCGTAAGTTTTCAAGTGTCCTTTCGCTTACTGCCTAAGGGCGCCTCTTTTTCCTCCTATATACTGCGTTATATCTTCTCCTTTATCGCGCCTAATACCTTTTCGTGGCCAGGATCTTTTTCTTTTGCCTTGCCCCCTTTTTTTTCTTATAACCTTTTTAATTGTATCCTCTATTTTTACTTTTTTCGGGGGCCTGTCTTCTCTTTTTGTAAATATTTTTTAAACCTTATCGGTTAAGTTTATTTATAATTGGTGTATTTAATGTACCTGGTATTTTTTTATTAAATAGGCCAGGTGCTTTTTATAATTACATTTTAGGCCTTTTATTCCCGATTATATTAATCCTTATTTAAAGTTTTTTATTTATAATACCGTAAAAATATTATTTTTATTAGTGCTCCTTTTATAATTATATTATTAAATATTTTACTAGGCCGGGTATTATATTCGCTTTTTTTAAAATCCCATTCTGGTATTTAATTCAAGGGGTATGTCTTAAGCATTTCGTTAGTTTAATCCTAAGCGTTCCATAAATAATTATAAAATATACAATTATTTTCTCAGTATTAATAATATTTTGTTATTGTAAGGAACGTCGACCTACCCGGGACCTACCCGGGACTGGTACGGAAGACCTTTTTAGGATAAAATACTAAGGATTTCTTAATATAATATAAGCGATCCCCCCAGGGAACGCAAAAATAAAGGAACTTGGCTTTTTTTTCTTCTTTTAAAAAACAAGCCCTTAAGAAAACTGGTTATAATATACTTATTGCTATCCCATTTATTCTAGCCTTTTGCACCTTGCCTGACCTTCCCATAGGGTAAACCTGTGGACCCTATTATACCGGGGTAGCTTTGGCCAATTCTAAATACCTCTTCTTTTTAAAACTTCTTTTAATAATAAAAGGGCACTTTTATTACTTTTCCTTTTATTTTAAATTTAACCGGAATTATGTAAATTATTCCTTCGCCATATAATTTTTAGGATTCTTTATAACCGTAATGCTTATAAAACTTAAACTGGGCTTATTAAACATTCCTTCCATTCAAAAACAGGATTAAGCCTTCTTTTTTTCATACACATTAATACTTTTAATACTAATTTCTTTTCCCCCTTTAATAACCGAATAAAGAAACATTTTCTTATTAAATTACGCTTTACTTTTACGCCGGACTTTTATCACATAATAACGGTTTAATTATTTGTTATTTTTTATTATTCTATTTATAGCAGTATAATAAAGGTACATAATTTCACCCAGTATTTAAAGCCTGGTCCTTTTTTAACCTTTTTATTATAATTATATATACGCTATTAATTGGTATTAAACTTATTTCAAGATCGAATTTTTATTACTTGGTTTTAGCCTTGATAAGTTTATAATACTGCCAGGGTAATCCTATAACGCCATAAAACTTCCGTATTCTTGCTTTTTTTTTTTTTAAAAGATTATTGCTTAATTTCTCTGTAATAATAAATTATTTAAAATATAAATGGTTGGTTTTCGAAAGGGTCTTAAACTTTATATATTATATAGATTTGCCCAGTTTTACCCATTACTCCCTCTAATTTATTCTTTTTATTTTATTTTAAGGGACATTTATTCTTAACCGGATATTACGCTTCTATTATTATGGGAAAAAAACTGCCTCTTTTAAGAAGTACAGCTCGCGCGATTTCTTAGGCGCGTATAACGCCGCGTCTTAATCGGTCTTTAACTTTATTATAAAATAAATGTCCGATTTATTTTTCGCAGTGTAAATATTATAAACTTTTTACCGCTATATTATAAAAGGGTTCTCCCATCTGAATATAATAATTTTTATAAATTCCTATTTACGCTTATTAATGTAATGCCGTATAATTTTATTCCCTAATTATTGTCATAGGCCCACCCATATCACATCGTACACACAGCGGACTAGCCGCGAGACCGACACGTATAAGAGGCTATCCATAGGTTATTCTCCCTTCCGAGCCCTTCTTTCCCTCTTCCCTCCTTCCTTTCCGTAAATCGAATATATATATTATTATAATATTTATTGTCGCTCCTTAATATAATTCCAGCATTTTATATATATTCGATTTCTAAGTAATCCCTTACTATATTTTATCCCGTACCCATCCCGTAATACCTTTACCATAAATAATAACCCGAATAAAAAAAACCAGGCTCCCGCCGGCGGATAGGTATAATAAGCCCTCCCCAAAACGGTAACGTTATTTATTTACCATAAAATAACTCGGGCATTTATAACGGTTAATAATAAGTCCGCCGCCAAGTTAAATAATATAAAAAGACGCCTAATTTAAATACTTTCGGCCCTTAATACCCGGATTTCGGCGGCGCATTAGGCGCCGCCGGCCTTAATAAACCATAGCCCGCCAATCGTAATAATTCCGTAACGGAGGCAGCTCCCCTGGCCGGCAAAGTTTAATAATAATAAGGCAAAATAAAAAGCATTCCGGGTCGAAATCGAACGTAAATTAATCCTGGACCAGGACCTTATTAAGGGCGATGCGTTTTTTTAATATAATATTAACGCCTACCTAAAGAATAAACCAAAAGCCTTAATCGTAATATTTTACGGTAAAAGTAAATCGATAGGTTAAAATCCCGCGCGGCTTATTATATATTTAAAAACGGTATTCGGAAACCTTAATAATTACGAATAAGCGGCGAAAAAGGTCCACTCCTTATACTAGGGGGAAACATAATTATTTCCAGCCTTTTATTTTCGGTTTAAGCAGTTTTTAGCGAACATAGGGGGCGCCGTATAGGATAATTCTATTAAATTTATATTATTAAATAAAGCAATATACCAGTGCTTTGGTATAGGTTGGATAATTATTTTATTTTAAAATATAAGTTAATCCCGGCCAAGCCAGTTAAAATGTCCCGGATTAATACCGTAAGCGCGTCGCCCCACCCGGTGGTGTTAAGCGAGGATAAAGGAAAGGAGAAATTAAATGGTTAGCTTTTAGGCGTAGGCGTGCCTAAAAGCCGCCAATACGGAGCGAAATAATAAAGGGGATAGAGCGGATAAACGGCACCCCTTTTTTAATAAACGTTTACTTAAATGGAAATTATTTGACCAACGCGTTTATTAATAATGGGTACCTATATTATAGCACGATTTATTATTCCCTTATTATTATACTTTTTTTATATATATTCCGGTACCCGTTAGGGTATTAATATATGCGTCCGCGTTGGCCGTATAACGAAAGGCGGTAATAATAAAGGCGGTATATATAAATATAAATATCGACGGGTATTTTTAGTATTATTTTTATTATTCCGTCCCGAACCTTTTATACCCAATAATATTAAATAAATTATAGTGTAAAAAAGAAATAATCGTATACGAAACGGTAAAAAAGCGGACTTATATTAATAGGGCGAACCTTTTAATAAGGGAAAAGGGGCCAAGGGGCGCCGTTTTAACGAATATATGATTAATTAATATTATTACCCTACGCACCATAATGTAGAAAGCGGGGGCGAATAATTTAATATTATTTATAATATCCCTATATAATATTAAGGAATAATTAAAAGTATTGGTAATTAAGCCATTCCGGCCACCCGATAAATTAAAAGGATTAAAAAATATATTTAAGCCCGATAAGGGATAAGCATTATTATTTTATTATGGTTTTATAAATTATATAATAAAATTAATTAAAAATACCGAGGGGAAAAACCCGTAAATATTATAAGGTTTAATTTACGGTATATTAAGGGAGGAATTACTGGTTTTATAAAAAACCCTAACAGAGTTATTTAATAAGGGTTATATAAGGGCTAATAATTCTCCGGTACGCGCCCCGGTGTTTTTTATTAAAAAACCAGGGGGCGGGTTATATTTTTATTATAATTATAAGGGATTAAATACGGTTATACGCCAGAACCGTTACCCCTTACCGTTTATTTACGAAATATTACGGACCCTGGCCAAGGCGCGTTAATTTATTAAGGTAAATATTAAAGCCGCCTATTATAAATTGCGCGTTTACCACGGGAATAGGTGGAAAATAATATTCGGAATTTGTTTTGGCCTATACAAGTGGACGGTAATCCCGTTCGGCCTAAACGGCGCGGGAATATTATTTTAATAATATATAAATAATATATTACGCGAATTTTTTAATATATTTTATACATTATATATAAATAATATGCTAGTTTATTTAAACGGTATAAAGCGAGATTATATATTAAAGGTCCGCCAAATTATGGAAAAGCTTTATAATACTGGCCTTTAATTAAACCTAATTAAATGCGTTTTCGCAGTAAATAAAATAATATATTTTAGGTTTATTATAATAATAGGAGAGGGGATATACGCCGATCCGGAAAAATTACGGGCTATACGCGAGTGGGAAAAGCCCATAATCGTAAAAGGAGTCAGCGGTTTCCTGGGTTTCGATAATCTTTATAGGGAATTTATTAACTAATTTTCCGATTTAAAGTTCCCGCTTTCCACCTTTTTTAAAAAGGGGAAAGGGTTTTATTAGGGCCTTATCGAATTCGAAGCGTTTTAACAGTTAAAAAGGGCATTTATGGCCCCTCCGGTATTGGCGTAATTTAATCCGGCGGCGGAAACGGTTTTAAAAGCCGATAATTTAGGATAAGTAATAAGCTTTTACCTTTTCTAATAAAATAAAGCGGGAATATTACGGCCTATAGCCTTTTATTCCCAGCAATTAATACCCGCCAAATATAATTATAATATTTATAATAAAGAACTCTTAATTATAATTAAAAATATAAAAGTATAAAATATAAAATTTTATAATATAGCCGGTATATTCCGGGTATGCTTAAATTATAATAATTTACGGTAGTTTATAATTAAAAAATGTTTATTAAAATGCCAGATCCGTTAATGGGAATAAATATATTGGTACCATTTCCGATTAAAGTTCCGCCCCGGCCGGTTATTCCTGGCGCCCGATATATTATTACGGCGGGATTAAAATATACCAAAGGGGAAGGAAAACGAGCGCCTTACCGGCCGTAATTTTTAATTGGTTTAAAACGATTAGCTGCCGGCGGTTATATATAATATAAAGGCCCTCTTAGGCTTACCATTCGAAAATACCAAGCTTGAAGAATTATAATCCGTAATAATATAATATAATAATTAATATAAAATTATATAAAAAGTAATCGAAAAAGGGGAATAAATATTTCCCTTAAATATAAAAATAAAGGTTTTTATTATAAAATATTTCCTCGGGCCTAAGGGGCACCTGCGTTTTAAGGACCGGCGCTGAATACCAGTATAAAAGTAATTATAAACCGCCCTTATTTAAAGGGCTTATAATTCCACGGCTACCGGCCACCCAGAACGCAACGGAATAATAATAATATTATTTTATAATTATTTTTGGCCGGGTATAATCCGTATGGTACGCCGTTTTATATATAATTATAATATATACGGTAGGACCACCGTATGAAAAAGCCAGAAAAAGGGATTATTAAAATTATTCCCTGTGGCGGACGGTTTTTAAAATACAAGATTCGTGGATTTTATAATAAACCTCCCCGCCGCGGACCCGTATAATTCCCGTTTTTTAATAATAATTACCGACCGCCTTTATAAGGGCGTAATCCTAAAAGGTATAATATTTATAACGGCGGAGGTATATACCAAAAGATTTATATAATACTTTTGGCGTTTTTATGGTTTTCTTAAAATAATTATAAATAATAAAGGGTCGAATTAGGTGGGCGGCTTTTAATAACGCTTATACGAATTAATAAATATAATACAGCGATTATTAATCGTATTCCACCCTTAAATTAACGGCGCGACCGAGTAAGTAAACCAAAAGGTTTAATATTTTTTTACGAATATTCGTATTCATAAAACAGCTAAACTGGCCCGGACTTTTACCGGTAGCATAATTAACCATTAATAATCGCGATTTATTATTAATCGGCCTAAGCCCATTTTTTATTATATATAGGTACCATATAATACTTATAGCGGAATGTAATAACCCAGGGCCCTTAAAGAAAACGCCGCGGGGACGCGTAAAGCAGTTTTTAAATAAATTAAAGGAGGCCACCGAATAGGCATAAGCGGTAATAGCGGCCATATAATAATATTATAAAAACGCAGCGAATAAATACCGCTCCCCCGTAAAAAGGTTTAACATAGGTAATGAAGTATAGTTTTTTATATATAATATAAGCACCGCGCGGCCCTTGCGGAAATTGGATTAATTCCATCCTAAGTATATAATTATAGGGGTAATAAAGTCGTATATTATAAAATTAAATACCCCCTTTAATATCCACCCCCGTTTTTATATAAATCTCCTATAATGGGCCAGTAGCGACCCCTTACCGTTTTAAACCCAGGATAATACGCAGCCCTTATTAATTCGGGCCGATAAATTAAAAGAAAATAAGTGGTAAATAAAAAAGGTGCTTAAAATATAAACCCATAAGCGCGGTCGCGGTATTATTAGGCAGGTATTGGTAAAATAACAGGGCTGGGTAAAATTAATTAGGGAACCATTATTTTAATTCGCAAATATAGTGGTATTAAACCGTTATAAATAATGTTTCGGCGATGCGGCGTTTTATAATGGCCCCGCAGAGGCCAAATTACGTTTAAAATTAATAACGATTACGCAGCGGATAGGTTAATATAATAATAAAATAAAATAAAGATTTTAAAAACATTATTCCTTTATATATATATGGCGTTAGTAAAATTTGGTAAAAAAAAGAAATAGAAAAGAATAACCCGTAATGGGTTATATACGGCACCGCCTTAATGGCCCAGGTATAATAATTATTAATATATATCGGTAATAAATTTTCAAATAATCTGGCTTATATTAAACCCAGCGCCATTATTATATTTATTAAAATTACCGCGGGAACGCGACGTATATTATCCGGGGAAGGGCGTAATATTAATAAAAGGCGATAAGGGAGCGGGGAATTAAGGGAATTAATAAAGGTTCCCCAGCGGATATATAATGGGGGGGAGAAATGGGACTTATGCGGTTTTGTAAAAGGGTAAGGAGTTCCTTATTAATAATAATAAGGCGCCTAATAAACTTGATAAGGGAGGCGGCCTACCTATATATAAATACCGCATTAATAATAGGCGCGGCGGGGGTAACCGGTATTAAGCCGGTATGGTGCCTAGCGTTAATATAACGGATAGTTTTATTATTAAATTATTAATAAGCCTAATTACGGTATTAATAATAATAATTATATAATGGGGCCGGAGCGGATTTACGGTAGAATTATTATAAGGGTTCCCGGTTTTAATAATAATAATTAGGGTAATAATAATAGCCTTAATATTAAGTGTATTGGAATATTAATAAAACGGGTTAACGGCGGATTAATCGCGGAAAAGGGGAATTATTACGGCGTTTTTTAAAATTTATAATATTATAAATATAATTGCCCTTAAAATACGAAAAATAAATAATCCCTTATTTTACGGATTAATATTAAATTAATAACGGTCGTTGAAATAACCTAAAGGGGGCGTTTTATTAAATTAATTATAATAATAATGCATAAAGGTATTGGTAATTTAACGGATATAAGTTTTATATAGTTTATTATATTTAATTCCGATAAAAATATATTTTATTTTGATTAATCCCAAAACCCCAGCGATTACACGCCGGAAGGGGGCCATTTACCCTGGTAATTCTTTTTTTTAATAATACTTACCCAAGGGGCGGAAGCCTTATATTATTCGTAATGGGTTAATAATACTTTAGGGGTATCAAAGGCGGGGGTTGCCATATACCTTAAAAATAGCAAAAGTACAAATTATAAGGAACGTCGACCTACCCGGGACCTACCCGGGACTGGTACGGAAGACCTTTCTGGGATGGAACGCTAAGGATCTTTTAATATAATATAAGCGATCCCCCCAGGGGACGTAAAAATAAAGGGATTCGGCTTCTTTTCTTTTTTTTAAAAATAAGCTTTTAAAAAGACTAGTTATAATATACTTATTATTATCCCATTTATTTTAACCTTTTACGCCTTGCCTAACCTTCCCATAGGGTAAACCTATAAACCTTATTATAATTTTTATTTTTCTTCCCTTAATTACCCAAAATATTAAAAGTAAAAAACGGACGATCGAATCCTTATAATAAAAATAAAAATAAACTCGTGTATTAATTTTAATAAAACGCCCCCGCTTTATTATTATATAGCCATTTTATTTTAAATAATAATAATAAAAAAAAATACCTTAAAAAAAGGGAAATTTTAATATTTATACTTTCGAATAATACCACGCTAAGCGTATTGCCTAATTTAAACGTATTCGAAATTTAAAGCGTAAATAATAAGCCTTAAAAGCGGAATTGGTTAAATTTAAAGAAAATTAATTATAGGCGAAATATTATCGAAAATAAAGCGATTTATTATTAAATAATAAAGGACCTAATATTAAAATTATTAATATTATTACCCTTTTAATTATTACCACCTTTTATTAATATAATATTTAAAAAATAAACCTTTAATACGTTTTCGATAAAAATTGTAAAAAATATTATAAGGATTATAAGAAAATCCTCCTTATATTTAATTATATAACGCCGGATTTATATTAATATTGGTAAATATTCCTAAACGCCTTTAAAAGTAAAATATTAAGGGAATAAAACCAAAATAATTAAACGGCGTTCCGTATTTAAATTAAAATTTTATTTAAAAATATATAAAATAAGGATTATACTTTTTAATAATTATTAAAAAATACGCATTAAAGGAAAGCCTAATCCTTATAGGAATTCCATTATTATTTTTTATCCCTGGAAAATTAATTTTAAAATATTAATAAAAAAATAAAAGTTTAAGTATTTTATATTAAATTAATACCAGCCCTTATTAATAATATTAATATATACGGTAACCTTAAACCTATTATATAAAGTAATATAATTAATTTGGCCTAAATATTATATAATTAATTTTATATATTAAGGTTAAAGGGAGCGAGAACCCAGGGAAAAAAGGGCGAAATATTAGCGAAATTTTAATAAAACTTAAAGGGAAAGTACTCCCGAAAAAAAAGGGGAAATTAAACCGGGTTTGCGTTATTATATTATAATAAAAAGGGTATTAATTAAAAGGAAAAAGGAAAAAAAAAACCCGCCTAATTATAAAACCGGTA
>JAKWBI020000271.1:0-60708 GCA_022664585.2 Zalerion maritima
CGCTACCCCCCCCAAAATTTCACACCTTGCACAAAAAGGGCTGGTCCCCAACCGTTTCCCACCCCCCCCGGGCCCCGCCCTCCTGCACAATGCGGCCCCCCCCCCCCCCCCCCCCCCCCCTGCCACAGCCCGCCTCCGAGGAATCGGCTCGCCGGTATGACGACACGCACGTGTGCGATATCGTATCCCATATCTATCTGTGTGGCTCTGCAAAATATTAGGGTGGGCCGGTGTGGATGTGTAATGCATCGACACCACGTTGTTGCCGGGATAGTTATTCCCTTCGGTCCGCAGTGGTGGATGACAGGCTGTGGCTAGGAGAAGAGATTTCTTTCCCTCAATGGCAAATGGCGGTTTCGGTCCCGCGGCATTGGGCGTGCTTGTGGTCGTCCCCCAGGGAGAAACCACACCTATCATGCCTCGGGTTTGGACTGGCGGGGGGGGCTGCGCGGAAAGCAGCATCGTTCTTGAGAAAAGTAGGTCTCTTCTTGACACTTGCATAGCCTAGAGAGAGATCACGAATGCTTCTGCAGTCGTAAGGCAATGGCGAAATTACGATATCGGCAGACGTATGGAACTGAACGCTTCAGCAATGTATATTTGGAAAATATTGGAGACTGCTCCATTCATCTCGGTCACGGCTGTCATCTTTCAGAATTGTAGACAGTCAGAGAAAAAGAATATAGGGCGAACTCGAAGTCCATGAGACGATTCCTTTTGTTTCTCCCTTGGTAGTCCCGTCACTTGGTTTGATCAGAGAAGCGACATTAACCTCTCCCTTGCCTCTCATTCGTGGAGGGTGACGAATCCGATCGAAGGGTTTCCCGTATTTGGCCGCGCACCGACGAATGCTTTCTTGTTAGGATATCCAATCGAAATGCACTAAAAATTTCCATAAATAGAGACATACTCTTCAGCTCGTGGTGTGAGTTGAAGGTATGCAGAGCACCTAGACGCCTTACCGCAGTTTCAGCAAAGGACATTGTTGGGCTAGCGGCAAGTACAATTTCCATGTGTATAACTAATTGCCCTAAGACGCGAGAGAGGTGCAAAGGCCCGCTACAAATAGAACGAGAGGATAATCAGACGTATTCTTCGCTTCTTTTGAATGTGAGGTTTGGCACTTTATAGTCGGCGAAGTATATGCGGATGGCCTGCAGGGAGAATGCTAGGCCATACACGGGTCTTCCGGCACTTGTGGGCCAACCCTGTCTAGGCTGGTTGTTCAAACCGCCGAGTAGTAAGATCAAGGATGATGAGCCTCGACTTTCTCCGGAACGCGGCCAGGTCGCACGGGGGACCGGGGCTCGACAGACGTGTGCACTTCGTACAATTCGGCCCCGGCTTGACAATGAGATTGCAGGCGCTACCTCGAAGCCCGATGATATTCCAACATACATGGACCCGACACATCTGCGGGCTTCCCCTTCGGGCAGGGATATGCGATTGTCTGTAGATTGGGTTGCGGTCAGCAAGACAGTCTTACCGCCTAATGGGAAGGGGCATAGAGAGTATTCGAAGTCATGTCCAATCCTACAAATAGGACTCTTGCTGTTCATTCAACAAGTGCTACGTAGTTGTGCAAGTGCAGATATCGGACACATAGCCCCACGAAAGACGCCCGCGGGAGCCTGCCACATGTCCAGGCTATGTAGATACCGATGTCGCCAACCATTCGCATCAAGCGTCTGTCCAGGGTTGGTGTTTGGACGTGCAGAAAAGACTCTGTATCGTGCAACAGGTACGTTTGTGTCCTAGTTGGGGGCGTAGATGCATATATACGTGGTAGAATAGATTGCTTGGCTCAGCTAATTCGTATATGGCCCGTATAGCTCTTGTGTACCCCTGGGACCAGGCTGCCTTTGGAGAAGATATCCATTTGCCTGTTAACGCCACTTCCGGACCAGCAGTTTCAAGTACTTGCTCGGGTACAACCAGCACGCGTGGCGGATAGATGGAGCACGCCCAGCTCCTCGAGGTGAGCTGGAACACGTACCCGGTGATTTCAACCTTACCGGGCTGTGCGTCAAATCCATGGTCGGTTAATATGAAAAGGCCAAGTGAACGAAGTGAGTTTCGTCCATATCGGTTAGAGTATGAGGTGCTAGAGGCTAAAGTGTAATTTGGTGCCCACTAGGCGCCAACGGAATCGGGGAATCACTTCCAGTTTCCGGCCTCCATGGGCAACCCATAGGATGATGTGAAGAGGCAACCAGCGCTCCGGACGGACCGAGATGGAGCTATCAAGGCGATCATGGTTCTCAAACGTGGAGTCCCCGGTGAGGACGTATTTTTCCAGGCGAAAAGACTCCACCGTTCATGGAGGGGCGGGCTCAGTTTGTGGTCTTTGCACGCAGCTAGCCGTTTTACATCCTGCTGGAATAGCATGGGCGAGGGAGAGGGATCCGCAATAGTACGACCATTGTGTGGATGGTTGTCCCTCGGGGAATTCTTCTAGAACAAACTGGGGAAAACAGGTTGATCGGTGGCGGGCCTAGCTAGCTAACCACTTCGGGTGTTTGGCTCATTTGTTTTGCTTGTTTCGCCTCGCGCCTTGTCTGCTGCTTTCAGGCCATGATCGTTCCCAGCACGGCATGATCAACAAGCAAGGGATTCAAACCGAGATGAGGCTTCATGCTGCTGATGCTAGTAGTGGGTGGTGCAGCCAATACTGGCGCAATGGCCGACGCAAACAGAATCCTGAATTTTGGACGAGAGTGTTGGTCGAGATAGGTTTGTCGTGGGTGGTCTCATTTTAGACTCATGGTGGATTGACGTCCCGGGGGTCATCCGTATGGGTGCAATGGCTCGTCGTTTCTCCTGTGTAGGATCCGGGACGTGGCCGGGACTTGGTGCGTAGTGCAAGGGATATGCAAGCAAGGGTGCAGCATTCTTCGAGGCCGAGGTCTCGAGATGGTAGCGATGAATTGACTGACATGGGGTTTGGCATGTACTATGTAGGAAGCAGGTATGAATATGCATGGCGGCACTGGTGAAAGGCAAGTCATGACTCTGGGAAGGACCCTCCCGGTAAAACTGCATCTCTCAATCATAAGCGAGCTGGGGCCCATCCATTGGATCCACTGGAAGACCATTTCTTCCCTCAGGCCCAGGACAGCCACAACCCAGGCGGTGAAGCACTTTAGGGAGGGGCAACTCTGTGCCTGCGGAACCCTACCCCACCGCTTCCCACCCTAACACAAAGCACCCGTTGCGACGAGATGATGCATCGTAGGGTGGTACTTGTCGTTTTTCAACATTTTTAGGTACTACTGTCAAGCGACCAACCGCCGCCTCACCTGCTATCTGTTGCCAGTAAGACCCGGATCTTCCTCGAAGCCTTAACTCACCATCTCAACTATCGTCCATGTCTACTACCACTCTATCTGGATTCCTACCTGTACCATCTCCCTAGGGGGCTTGTCATTTATATGCCGACATGACATTGCGATATACCGACTACCACCGCTCCAGTCCCACCAGATAACATTCCACCCCGCCCGAGCCCACACATATTCGCATTCTGCGGAACCCGCGCTAGGGCTGCCAGCATGTCATAAGGAATGACCGGGCCCCTTGTGCAGCTTGAAGCCTTGGAGCGAAAATGCACAGGGGAATCTGACTGCCACCTTTTCCAATGCCAATGCAGGGTCCAGATACAACAAGCACTGCCATCAGGATTAATTATGATCCACTTGTAATACCCTGGCAGCAGTAGTACATTTGCGGTAACATTGAGCCGGGCACTTTCAGGCTTGAGTCCCCAAACTCGCAACTCGGACTCGCAAGGACTAGGTGGAAAACAGGGTGTGCGAACACCACCCAAACCTACAGCCCGGGCCAGAGAGCACGATTGGAACCACTTTACACAAGTCGATGCTACCACTCGGGTTCAACATGAAAAGGTTTGGTGATGTGGTCATAGACGACTGAGACTTGGCCCTCTCGTGGGGTGTAGCTACACTGTACTACCGACCATAATCCTTATCCGATCACCAGATCGGCCAGTCAACTACTCAGTTCCCAGTGCCAGCGGGGAATGCTAGGCATTTAGGCTTTCATGCCTCGTCGTGCCCGGCTGGTCTTGGTCGTAGAGGGGAGCTAGAGCCAAGCTTCCGGTGAGATCTATCTTGCCATTATTCCCCATTCTTCTCACACCCATACCCACTCCAGTCAAGGTCCAAGTTCTCCAAGAGTCCCGAGTCGCACAATGACCCAACGGTCGACATGGTCGATGCCCCCCGAAATCCAAGCACTGACGGGGTCACCCCTCCTTATCATCCCTCCAATTGCACCCTTCCTGTAAATGCCGTTTGCGACGAATCGTCCAAGCCCCTCTGGCGTCTTGCTGACCGACTTGGAAAGTAGCCTCTGACCGGTGAGAAGTAGCAAAAAAAGACAAAACTCGGACAGAAAGTCCCAAACGGCCGTGATGGCTATCGTCCAAACGCAGGCGCGATACTTTCATTTTCCCTGCACTCGCTGCGCTGTCCCGGGATTCATCTAGAAGTCTCGACTGATCTGCTTTCTCATTGGCGCTTTGGGAGCATCCCTATTCCCTATTTGCTTCTGCTGCTCCCATTCGTGGCTTGTATGAAGCGCTCACGACCCGGTCAAATACCGGATACAAGGGAGTTCGTGGAAGGATGCCCACTCCGAACCGAAACTAGAAACACACCTAGTCCCACCACGCACTTACCTCTTATTCCTGGTCGTTCCGCTCGTCGCTGGCTCCTTTCCATCCGTTTTCCCCGTTGTTTTCTACTAGCTATTTATACCTCAAGCCTTCCCAGCCTTTCAACTCAACCCATCTCGGGTCTTGGAGTCTCTCGCATCCATCCTGACGCCATCTTATCCCCTTAACCACAATCATCAGAGCATCATATACCTCTCTCCATACTTGCTCTCTTCCGCCCAAGTTTAATTGCTATATTCGCACATATTCACCTACAGTTCGGAGATACCCTTCCGTCGTCTCCATCGCCAACACCAAACGCAGTAAGACAGCCCTGCCTACTCTTTACACTGCCCCATTTTCGCTTCAATCATGGCGGTCGACATCGATCTGGATGCACTAGCCAAGAAGAGAACCTTCCACGGATCCGACAAGTTTATCATATCCTGTGGCACCGTCACCATCGACCCCAAAGTCGGAAAGGTGCTCCTCATTTACAACAGCAGATACAACATTTACCAGCTGCCAAAGGGGAGGAAGAACATCGGGGAGGACTGGCTGACTTGCGCCCTCCGCGAAACATTCGAGGAGAGCGGAGTAAAGCCTTCTCCCCTTCCCCTCAAGGTTGACACGCGGGCAACGCCGGCCAAGGGCCACACTGCTCAAGTGCAATTAACGACTGATATTTTCAACACGGAGCCTATCGCACAATGCACCTTCCCCGACCCCATATCCAATTGCTGGAAGACGGTCTTTTGGTTCGTTGCAACCGGAGACTCGGCAGCACCCCAGGCAAAGGGCACACAGGAAGACTGGGAAAAGTTCGAGACGGTCTGGAAACCCGCCGCCGAAGCAGTGGAGCTGCTGCGCTTCGCTGACGACGGCGACACGGTGCTGAGGGCGATAGAGCTCGTCAAACGGTCTGGGGTTGACATTGCCAACACAGATAACCTTCATCACGACCTGGGAGGCGGTATTAAATGCTAATTAATTGTTGAATGGAACCGACGGGAAGGAAAGCCGCCTATGATGGGGCGGCAACCAGGTTTGAAGAAGGGATGTTCCATGAAGCTACCATTGTTTTCCATGCACCCCGTCAGGAGCACGCGAACAAAAAAATTTATTCTTTTTTTATATCTTTCCTTCGTTGAGATATCGGTGGAGTTCGGAGAATGTAACTGTCATTGAGGCTCAGAACAGGGATTATATCGGAGTTTGGGG
This sequence comes from Zalerion maritima, assembly GCA_022664585.2. Lineage (NCBI taxonomy): Eukaryota > Fungi > Ascomycota > Sordariomycetes > Lulworthiales > Lulworthiaceae > Zalerion > Zalerion maritima. The sequence continues at coordinate 5,897 of JAKWBI020000271.1, forward strand.
GTCCAGCTGCATACATGCCGGCCAGGGTTCAAGGCTTGGGTTTGTCATTTCCTTGAGACAAGGCAATACTGGTGTTCGTGTTGTTTGCCCTGGGTTGTTCTGCTTTGTCACATACCAGCTTTGTTTGCGGCAGTCTTTCTTCTGCCATTATTGTCAGTTCTTTTTTCTTCTTTTTTATATAAATACCAACAAGCCTTCCCGAACATGACAACTGTGCGAGAATGCTCCCTTGTCTTTTCCTAGCATATGTCGTGGGGGTTAGGGCTGCCGCCAGTTATGTCATGCCTAGGGTTGTAGCTCCCAAGCCCGTTTCGTCGAGATGCTCGTAATACATTAGATACCACCCTGTACCTAGAAACATTTTATTTCAAGCTTTGGACAAGCTCTCGGCCAAGGAAGGCAAATTCTTCGCGAGTTATATATCTGGAACAGTCCCTATTGCCCACGCGATCCAGGCGAAACCAGGATACTGGCACGACGGAAATTGTGATACCTGCGCATTGTTTACGCAGTACAGGACAAAGAAGGTTTTAGCGTAATTGGTTAAGAGGCACGGCAACGTGCCACAAACCAAGCCCAATCTAAGCCTGGAGCTTGAAATGAGGACTCGACGAAGAAGCCGAAGGCAAACACTGAAAACAGATCAACCAACCGATTACGGGAAGTCCTGAGTGTGCGAGCGAGATTACAGAGAATCTGTGGTCCCATGCTCAAGATATGCAAGACTGAGGTCTCCCTGGGGCGACTAGGGGATCCAACTGACCGATGGACGGAAGGAAGACCAAACTGGCCTCCACAGAAGGCCACGACGGTGCTAGGCCGGGGTGGGTCTCGGGGGGCAATTACAAGGCGGCCGGGTGCCACGATGCCACGATGCCACGAGGGGTGGAAGAAGAATATTCAGGCAGCGCGAGAAAAAAAAATGGAATTTTCTTCTTCGGATCGATTAAAAAGTGCAGTTTTCCTCTGCTGCGCTCACATTAGGTTAATGGAACCCCCCGCCCCCCGAGAATCGGGCCATTGGATGTAACTACAGGAAGGAATCAAAAAGGGTCAATTCTCAAAGACCTGGCCGAGTATGCATTTGGTTGACAGCTTGACAGACGCCTGAACGCCTGAACGATCTTCTCGGAGGGGTATGCGTTGAAGACGAACTAACAACTGTCTTGCCGCCTCGCCTCGACGTGTTGTGTTATTGTTTCATGTGTGCCCCGCCCCCCACGCAAAGTATTCTAGAATAACCTTGATGCCCATTAGGCGTATAGTTGTGAGACACACCTTCGCAACGTACTACGAAAAACTAGAATGGCTTTGGTACTCTATGAAGGTCAACTTGCTTCCCGGGTTACTCGACAAGATACTTATGCATGTCTTGGGATCCTTGATACAGTTTGTCGCGTGTCATTACACGACGAACAGCACAGAAAAGATGGGTTGTACAAAAAGGCAACCGCATCTCTTCGTAGTACATCTCCGCCAGGGTTAGTGCCTCGGTGAGCTCGCTGGGGCGGGACAGAAGAACAGACAGATCCACCTACTGTAGATGGATGGCGGCCAAGTCAAGCTTACCATGGTTGAGAGTCGAAGCTGGGGAGCCATCAAACTCTCCGGCGTAGGGATATTGGGTAATACTCGACAATTGCCTATGGAATAGGGGTGGTTTTTCACATAGGTACTGTAGGTTCGTGAAAGAGGCGGTCTCCCGTATTGGGGGTGAGTTCGGCTCGAAAAACTACGGCTCCCCCCCTTTAGATGTGGAACCGTATACTATCACAGAGCACACACCTACAGCTGAGAAACCAGCGGATTGTCTACTTTGGATTTGGCACTGTAGCATTACGATATGTCATGCTAGAATTATATAAAAAATGAGAGACGGATTGAGAGTAGAGCAGCAAGTGTGGAAGCATAGACTTTCCTATTAAGGCACTGACACAATTGTCGTTAACAGCACGGCATACAATAAGTTAGAAGCCATGTTAGTGCTACCGTAGTTACACGTTGGCCATTAAGGAAGCGAGCATATGTCCCGCTAATTGCGCTCACACGTTAGAGAACGGCAATTGCAAGCCAAGCTGTAAAGGTGGTGACATCATGACCCCTGGAAGCTTTCTTGGAGCCTCCAGCCGAGGTATGATTGAAGCTGCCCCTCACGGCGCACGTAGCAATATTGCTTTCCTTGGAGATAGAGGATGCTGTGCACCATTGTGGCAATCATTGAACATATCAACTGGAAGGGATTCAGAGTCTATTTTCATATTGATACGTATTAAAATCACCTGAAATCATCTCGATAAAGGCGATCTCTCTCCCCAACCAATTCCGATATACTCGCCCACCTAGCCAATTAGAAGGCACGTCATAGCCATCACGAACGAGGCCAGAAAGACGGCAGCTGCGTATCATCAGTGCATCATTCCTTCCCCGCCGGCCAAGCAAGCCATACGAACAATCAAACAGCCTTGCTGCTCCTTTCTTCCCGGTTATATTATTGCATCCTTCGGAAGTATCCACCTGATAAGCTACCAGAGGTTTGGCCCACCCATTGCTTCTCATTTCTTTACCCCCTTTCATCAATCAATCCACCGGCTACATACCTCGAAAACGACGCCCACTCATTATCTCCTCTGGCTACCTCCGTCGTGTGCGTGAACCTTTGAACCCGACCCCGCCCGAGTTCTCCCTTTTGCATCCATGTCACACCAGCTCACCCCACCCACAGCAGCAATTCGACGACTTTCCACTTTAGTAGGAAATAAGACATTCTCCTCTCCAACTCCTTCAACTATCGTCCCCGTCGCGGCATCGTCCTACCACACGTCAACGAACCTTCTACAGACACACAAGCGTCTTCCCAGCCTACCTTTTTCTTCCTCCACAGCTAACGCCAAGTCGCACATCGAATCCCTCCGGTCGAACGTTGCTAAGATGTCTACCATGCCGGCTACCCATGGCCACAGCGAGGCCTGCTGCAACATTCCACCCGTCACCTCGTCCAATGACTACCCAATGAAGGGCCAGTACGACGAGTTTGACGGGCTCAAGACTTGTAAGTCTCGCCAGACTGTCGCATGACTACAGTCAATAGTCCTCGGCGGAACCAATTGTCTTTGGATTTTACCCGAGCGCATGCTCACGAGCCCGTCTCCATGATACTAGACGTGACCGGCCCCGATGATGCCACTAAGGGCATTATCGTTATCTTCGACATTTTTGGATACTTTCCTCAGACCATCCAGGGGGCCGACATCCTCTCTACCTCGGACAAGACAAAGTACAAGGTTGTCATGCCCGACTGGTTCGAAGGTAACCCTATTCCTATTGAATGGTGCGTATCCTTCCATGCGACGCTCTTCCGCGCCCAGACACCCCACTTACCACCTTCTGGCACGACGCCTCTGTGTTTGGCATGGGGGTTGAAATTGGTGGTGATGGTGGCCCTGATTCGGTTTACTCACATGTGCTGTGCCGCACCAGGTTCCCTCCCACTACCAAGGAGCACCAGGAGAAGCTTGGCGCTTTCTTCCAGAAGCATGGCCCCAGCACCGTCAAGCCGAAGTTGCCAGGCATCATGAAGGCGGTTGAGGCCAAGTATCCCAGCGTTCAGAGCTGGGGCATTCTCGGGGTAAGCATAATTGATTACTATCGGTGTGATATGCAGTCACTGTCACAGTTGCCGCGGTTGGCTTTGCGCCACCGGCTTTCTCAGCACTGCTCACCGAGACCCGCCTGCTACTGATCGGTGCTGACGCATGTTTGAATTCCTGAAAAGTTTTGCTGGGGTGGCAAGGTAGTTTCCGTCACCGTCTCAGCCGGCGACAACCCCTTCAAGATTGCGGCTGAATGTCATCCCGCCATGGTAGATCCGGCCGACGCTGAGGGTATCAAGGTCCCTCTCTGCATGCTTGCTTCCAAAGATGAGGATCCGGAGGCGGTCAGCAAATTTGAATCGAATTTGAGCGTCACCAAGCACGTCGAGACTTTTGGGGATCAGATTCACGGCTGGATGGCGGCGCGCAGTGACCTCGAGGATCCCCGTGTAAAGGAAGAGTACGTTCGAGGTTACAAGACGGTGCTCGAGTTTTTCGGCAAGAACTGGTAAGAGTTGGATCTGAGTGAGGAGTCGCGGTCACTCCAGGAACCGGCTCAACCATTAAGGTGGATTCTGACCAGCTGAAAAAAATAGGGGACAGTCACCGGCAAGCAGGCTGTAAGGTCGAGGAAGGACCGTATCGTGTCACGTTGAAGGCAGACGGAACAAAAGCAAGCAAATCAAACGGTATGCCATTTTTAATACAACCCACGACAACTAGAAAAAATACATGGGCTTCTACTTGAATCTATATTTCCGGTCCTAAAATTCCAGTGCCAAGGCATGGGGATGCGATCACACCGGCTACACTAATCCAGTCTCCTTGCCGGATACTGAAAACTAAAACCAAGTTATGTGGTGGACATGCCTCTTTTGGAAACATGCATAGGTTTTATAGAATGCAGCGCATTGTTGGGATGAGCAGTCCCAGAAGTATTGGTGGCGTTTCCTCGATTCACGCAAGCGACGCAAAGGAACCGCCGAAGCATACGGATTGGAAAGACTGGTAGCAAGACCGACAATGCATTTGACAGCATGCCCTATTAGTAGTATCAGACACGGGGAGGAAATGACTGACAGGTGGGACCGGGAATGAATAAAGATGGCACTGGCACCAAAGAGACGGATATCATCCGTATTTGCTCGGTGGGCGCGTTTATGCGGAGGGTGGGTGGAGGAGTCCAGTAGGCAGTTCTATATAGAGAGCCGACGTCCCACCAAGGCTTTCGACTGATCACAATTCAGTACGTGGACCTGGCCTTATTGGCCTCTAGGTGGGTTTTTCTCGTAGGTTCTTATATCGCAGAGGCCACGGGTATGTACAGCGGTTATTGAGGTCGGTAAATCCATACCGACCATCGGGCCTACTATCGACCGCTCGATACTGCGGAAACTGTTTGGGAAGCACGCGAGACTGAACCTCTTTCCAGATGGATAGAATGTATCGCCCTTTCCCTACACGGTCCATACCCGCGTAGATAGATACGGGTAGCTAGGCTGGTATCAACCTGTATGGACGTCCGTATTTGCGTAAATCTCCGGACTTTGACATTGGTAATCACCCTGTGTGTGTGCGCCTTGAGTGCAGCTCAAGGTGAGACCAATACTTCTCTATGGTCAGGATATACACTAGGCTATAGTGAATGGATCTAATGCATAGTACCTTCTTCAACTACCTATCAATGCATAATTACCTATCATAGTATTCAACGGCTTCATTATGACAGATCTACTAGTGCTACTAGTACTACATCGCCGCCAAGAACCATATTGTTAGCCCTGAAGCTGCAAGATGATGATGGCTGCCTTGCCTGGTTCAGTGTATGGGCACCGACAAGGTTGTTTTATCAACAAGGTTCCCAGAAAGCACTTTGCTGTGTAGCTTCCTGAGTTCTCACACCTTGCTCGATATCCATGACACATTTGAATGATATTTGTTGACCAGGGCGATACGATAGGTGCTAGGAAGGAATTAGATCCGGCTGCCAATCCTTTATACAAAAACCTCTTCCTAGACGTAAGATCTCGAGCAACTGTTTTTTTTTTTTTTTCAAATTCCACCGCCCCGACGCCCAGTCACTTTATCCACTGCTCTTCCATCTAGTTCAAACCCCTTTCCTACTACTTCCAAATACTTACTGCTTGGCTTCACAGCCAAGTTGCCAACATGGTCGTTGCTCACATTCCACGCCTTATAGCTGCCCGCTGTCGCTGTAAGTGCACAGCAGCCACGACTCGATAGCTGCGGTTTGCAATGAGGCAAGTCGGCTCGAGGCGATCTCTCTTGGGAGCATGGCAGCGGTATTGTATACGGGATGGACGTGCTTGCTTGCTGGCTTGCTTGCTTGCTTGCTTCCTTGCTAAAAAAAAAAAAAAGAAGAAAACAAAATTGTGATTCTGCGCCAATAGAGAGAGAGAGAGAGAGAGAGAGAGAGAACCCACGTGGCCCGACAACAACAAATATTTAGATAGCCGGAAAGAGACCAGCCCGTCCCGTCCGTCCATGGCGAAATTAGCAAGTTTTTATTCTTTTTTTTTTTTTTTTTTTTTTTGCGTTTTTGAGCCCAGGAGAAACCAGCGTGAATTCAACACTCTTCCCCAACTCCCCCCCCCAAAAAAAAAGATTATTATATAATAATACCATATCTATACATATTTATACATATTTATACATATTTATACATATTTATACATATTTTATACATTGCTAAAACAAAAGCGTCTTGCTACACATTCAGGAACTTCGCATACCTTACCTAGTCAGATGGATATCGGAGATGAAAGGGATATCTAAATTTCCATCTGCTCCGTGCCCCGACCTCGCAAGCTCCTCTATGCCCTAATACGCTTGATGGAGGCCGCAGCCTGCTTCGGAGCAAGTCGGTAATTCACGTGGAGAAGTGCGGGCAGGATTGCTGGAAGCGTTATCCTTCTTATAACCACCGTCCGAGCTCATCGAACGGAGTACGTCGTAGGAGGCACCCGAGTGCCTCCTCTCAAAAAGAGTCGGAGAAGAAGGAGGTGGAGGTGGTAATGGCAATCGAAGTAAGGAGGGTCGTGCCATTTATGAAATAGGCCAGTGAGGAGAAACAGAGGAGCTCTTGGAGGTTGTTGTCTATAAACATTCAAACATGCCCCAAAGATGGTACATCTGCACTTTTGGAGCACTGATGTTTCCCTTTTGTGTACTTACGAGCCCAGACAACAGATATCAATAATATTTACAAAAGACAGAAAATCGCGGGGGTATATTCCGTGCGAACACACTCCCACACATAAATCAGTACTTTTTCTTCGTTTCCTAAAACCACCGTTTTAAAGCACCCCTGGTTGCACACCATGGACCCATAAATCCCCAAAAGAATAAGCAAGAAATGGCGTCGGTAAAGTGTCAGTATAGAATGAAGTGGTATAATCCGTATATATCTCCGAGACAAATGAAAAGAGAGAAACCAAATTTCCAGACCATAGTACCAGCGTGTGCGCTCATGCATGCAGAAGCCAACCCCCCCATTGAAGCTATATTAAATCCCGGACGCCCTGTAGATTACAAGGGCGTAGTGCTGTTGCAGTAGCAAAATATCGACGACGGAGAAACGAGGAAGAGGAGGAAGGATGAAAGGTTTTTCATGGACATGGAGTGATGGCGGCATCCGACATGTTACTCTCAGAACTCCCCTGCGCGCAAAGCCATTTCATCCGTCACTACGCATCTTTCAAGAAGGTAGCTTAATCGTCAAGCCTGAACATCCGCCGTAGCTTCCCGAACTTCTTTTTCTTGGATCCAGTCGCCACGCTCCCAGCTTCAGACCCAACACCAGTTGTACTCATCAGACCTTGCGTTGTGCTAACCCTTCTGGCCCCGACGGGGCGTCCGTCGTCAACATCACCTTGTTCTACGCCTGCCTCGAGCCTCTTGTCCGCATTTTCGTCAACAGGAGATGAGTCAGGCGATTGGCCATCCTCGCCAGCACTTAGCGGCCAGTCTTTTCCATCATTCCCACCACCCGACCCACGGATGGCAGCAAGCTCGCTTCTGCTCCGCTCAAGTCTTGTGTCTCGTCTCGCCCATGACTCCGTTGTACCGGCGCGGCGAATTGCGCCGGGCTCGGGATCAGCCTTCTTTCTTCGGAGAACCGACATAATGCTGGCCCGCCTGCGCGAGCTTCCAGGACGAGCTCCCGGCGTATCTTCGCCTGCCGGCCTCCCAGTAGAGCTCAAGGCGTCCCGCCCCGATCCATTACGCCGGAGGGTTTTGCCATTGCTGAGCGTCCTGGATGGTGTAGTTGGCGCAGAAACTGGGTGGGGAGGGGCGCTTTCATCGGAGCTGTCGGGCAGCGATGGACTGCTTTCCTCATCCTTCGCCTCTGCGCCGCGAGTCTGTGCCTGTGCTTGTGCGGGTGTAAATGAAGGTGCTGCAGGTTGCTTTCCCCTAGATAAAGTATCCCGGGATGTCTTAGTCCCCCCTCTCATAGTCTTTGCCATCATCCCGGCCCCCTTAGGCTTCGTTCGGGCAGGGGCGGGAGGGTCGTCGTCGCTAGAGTCGCCAAATCGTGAGCGGAAGGTTAGCGGCATTCCAGTATCCTCGTCGCTGGAATCCCCCAAGAGACTATCCACTTTGTTGCGACCAAAGAACCCATGCTTGTGCTTTTGCTCCGAGTGCCGGCGACCAAACGACGGCATGTGTAGGCCACCTTTCCGACTCGGGTCTTCGCCTGTGGGGGCTCCACGTAGAGTACCCCTAAAATGGCCCCCGGTACTCGTGACTGGCCTGGTGATGGTGGGTGAGCTCTCGACCGGATTGCGACGGAAAGGCGACCCTGATGGTGATAGGCTGCGCAGCCGAAAACGTCCACCCCCTGCTTGAACTTGTGGAGATGGGCTTCTCATCGACATGCGAAAGCCGTGCTCTGCTGGAGATTTTCGAACCCGCTTGAAACTACTCACACTATCAGACGAGCCTTGCCGTCGAAGCGAAGGCTTTATTCTATGGGGTGGAACCGCTGACGTGGAAGCCATGACAGTAGTATCATGAGACATGGCCCTTCCATGGGCTCGAGCAGGTGCTTGGGATGGGCCGGGCTTGGATGCCCCTGTTTGAGACTTCTGGCGTTGGGAGAACGAGGTCTGAGCTTGGCTTTGAGCTGGAGCTGGAGCTGGAGCCGGAATGGGGGATGCGGCAGGGACAGCAGAGCCATTGGATCGGAGAGACTTTCGAAGTTTGGGCCCCTGAGAAACCTGAGCAACCGGAGCAGTTTGCTGTCGCATAGAGGTACGCATGGTGGGCGACGGAATTGCCTGGTGGGTAGCCTTGCTTCCTGGCTGAATCTGGTATACACGCTCGCTATCTCTTTGTCTAGATTTGCGATCCATCTCGTTCCGTATGGCAGACTCCATTTTGCGTCGCTCGATCGACTTTTTTCTGGTTGGAGCCTTCGAGACAGGCTCCTCGCCATCTAGATCTGCCTCTACGCCGGCTTCCTCCAAAGCCTCTCTCTCTAGCTGCATCCGTTTTTCCATTGATAAGCTCCGCCAGTATGCTTTGGCGTGCTCCCATTCATCCTCCATGTTGGATGGTATGGTTGGAAGCGGAGGGGGAGAAGGCTGCATAGTAGTTTCAGATGGAGATGCCTGGACTGTTGTGTCGGTCGATACGGATGGAGGCTGACCCTTGGTAGGAGTGCTCAGATTTGACTCTGGTATAGGCTGCAGGGGTTTAGACTGGCTCACAGGCTGGGCTGCTGGCGCGGATGGTGGAGTCTCTACAACTGCATCAATAGACATGAAGCCTCCCTCTATGTCTGACAGATCCTCGTAAGCATCGCTATATATGCTCGCAGAGCTTTCGGATCCTGATTCGTCTTGAGTTTGGGTGGGCGCGGGCATGACAATGGGTGCAGACCCTGACACGGTAGAGCCTAGGACTGGTAAATCATCACTGCTAGGGCTAGAAAGGGGTTTTGAGGGTGCGGAGGGGCCAGTAGGGGTAGAATCATCGTCACTAATATTAGGTTCATCGGGGAATCTTCCTGGAGGGTGAGGCGAGTAGCGATGGGGTTGGGTCGGGGTTGGACTCGGTTGGGTGACCGAGATGGCAGGGACATTCACATCATGATCCTCTGGTTGGGGTGTTACCGGCTCTACAAGTACGAACTGTGACGTATCCTCAAACTCTTCGCCGCTGGACATAGCTTCTTCGACGGCTCCGGGCGACGGCGCTTTGGCTTGAGGAGCTGAGCCGGAATCATACTGCTGTTGCGAGCCTGCTAGCGTAGCAGAGCCCTCACTCTCTGACGACGTTGTGGCGGAGTCGCTGCTGGAGAGATATCCCTCAACCGATGTAACCACTGGGGGAAGAGGCTCACGATATCTAGAAATATTGGCAGCGTTCCGCGAAGTCTGGTCTTGGGAAAGTATAGCCCCAATAGCCTGATCGTTAGAAAAAGCCAGCCCACCCATTTCGTCATCCATGGTCGCGGGAGCAGGCTCTGGAGGTGGCGTTTCGGAATAAGCTGGAGAATAGGCAGCATCATTTGGCCTCACCAGAGGCCGCTCTTCGGCTACGTTCTCTTCCTCCCTAACCTTTCGCTCACCCCTCACGCTACCAAACGACGGTAGAGCAGGTCGCGGCTTCATTATTATCTCATCCTCATCAATCCCAGGAATATCCTTCTTTTTACTCCTCCCAATGTGGCTGTACCACGGCCGCTTTGAGTTCGCAGATGCTGTGGGCTCAGGGTCGGGCTCAACCACGCCAAGAGGGGCTGCTTTGCTGACAATCTTAGTGTTCTTGTCATCGAAGCTTACTCTAGCAGATTTCTTCCGTGCCGCAGATCCCGGTTCTTGGGATTGGTTCTCGGGAATGGGCCAGGGGGGTGCCGAGCTTTCCGAGGTGTCGGACGGGGACATATCGCGAGGAGGCGCATGGTGTTTGAGCGCAGATTTCCGTGGGGATACGGAACGTGGAGGGGGCGAGTGCTTCACAGTGAGATTTTCAGGGGCAGGAGCAAATCTTGGGGCCCGAACAGGACTGTTTGACTGCACCCTCTCATTCCTGAGAGTTTCATGTCTCTGGGCTGATGGGCCTGGATTAGTCGACTCCTGGGCTCTGGCCGGGGAAACAAAGCGAGTAACTCCTGGTTGACCTATAGTCTCTTCTGGGACTGATTCAAGGACTGGTTCTTCGGTAGTATGGTGGGGTGCAGTGGAAGAAGCTACTCTGGCCCCAATCTGACTCGAAACATGAAGCGAAGTAGAATCCTGCCGGCTGGAAGGTCGTGGCTCCTCCAACTCGGCTTCCTGTTCAAGTTCCGGTTCTTCCCTAACGACCGACGGCTTCTTGCTTAGCACTTGAGATGACTGTGGGACATTTAGCTTCCTTGAACCATCTTCCTGTGTATCTAACGCAGTATGGCTAGAAATGGGTTTCTTTGCGCGATGTGATTTGGCAGAGGGCGCAACTCGAGCTTTTACTGCGGGTTCGTGGAGCTCATCATCTAGGGAGGAACTGGCGGACATGGTTTCGGGCTGCTGGTGACGGGGTTCGGGTTGTCGTGGAGCTTCCTTAGGGCGAGAAACACTGCCTCGAGAGAGGTGCGAGTTGGATCTTGAGGGTCCATGTTTCTTTTTCCTTACTGGCCGCTCCGAAGCATCTTGGATTGTCTGCTCTATGGCTACCAACTCGGCCCTGAGGACCATTCTCCGGCTGTTTGGGTCGTACACTAGGCTCCGGGAGATATCGGGGTCCGACATTGGCCTGCGCTTTTTTGCGCCCTGGTGAGACTTTTCAGAACTGGCGGCAACACTCGGACTTATCGGGGACACGGGAGGGGATGGTGAACCCGGCTTTGCTCTAGCAGGATAGGAGAAGTTCACAGATGATCCGCGACTACCAGGTCGCGTATCCTGGGCAGCACTGGGATATGGTTCCGTCATGGCGCGATCGGAGGTTCGAACGTTGGAAGTGTCGCCGACTGGAGGGCCAAACCACGATGGTTGCCCTTCCCTACCTATCTTTTCAGACGCGACACGGAAGCCGGGCATGTTGAGGCTCGAATGCTTGCGGTGTGAGGGGGAGCGGGCAGGGGCTTTGCGATTGTGGGTGGTAGACGGCACGTCGTTGGGGAGAGATGGTACCGGAGGCGCATCAGCATCGGAGGGTGCGATATCTGGGCGTCTTGGAGATGGTGATCGCGACCGGAAGGTCCGGTCGGTCATTGAACTGGAGCTTGGTTTTCGCTGGAGACTCATTGGTTGGGTTGCATCGGAGCTTGCGCGTGACGATACAGAGGCGCTCCGACGCACCGCACGTTTGGTTTGAATATTGCCCACACGCGTTGGGCTCGTGGGGAGGGCCTTGAGAGCGGCTGCTGCTGCTGCCGACGATAATGAGCTCGAGGACTCGCGCCTGTTCATGAAGGCCGATGCCGCGGCTGTGGCCGCGCTTGGGTTTGCGGTCTGGGCATTGAGAGGCTGCGAATTCATGGGATTGTTAGTATGTATGGTCGGAGGTCCAGGAATTCCCCTCTGTCGTTGTTCGTGGTTCATTTAGGGGAGGACCCAAGAAGAAAAAAGGTCAGGTCGGACTCGTGCGATCAATCGGCCAACTTTGTGGTTGTGTCGCCTTATTATGCGGGCCTCAGCACCTCACAAATGGGACGGCCTGGTGGTTGGGGCAGGATTTGTTGTTTGTGTGCGAGTAAAGCGCACACAATGTTTTGGGGTTATCTGGAACACCAATCATGACGACATACCTGGGCTGGAGGACGATGCCTCCGAGAGCTGCCAAACATATCGTTCGCTACCTGAATAGTAGGCACGGGGCCTTGGAACAGCTGATGAATTTCATAGGAAAAGCGAGGGAAGAGATAGAAGCAGGTTGCAGCGACTCTAATCTGGATGAATGATTGTTTATGAGAGGGAATGAGATTCTGTTGGTCGGCCAAAGGGGGTCTGAAATTTGGGATAAGGGCGAGTGAGTGTGTGTGTTTTCTGAAAGATTAATGATGGTCTTTGACGAGTCCCCAGTTTTGGCCGTGGATCGAAACAGCAAAGGGAACCAGGACCAACCTAGCTCATCAAGTGGCCAATCATGCAGCCTTGCAAAGCCACACTTGGAGCTGGCTCCTGCCGCAAAAGCAGGCTTCCCGGCGTTGTGGTGCCACAACTCCACAGCGCTTTCCCTCCATGATGTCCATCCCAGAACATCCATTGAATAAATCTCTAACTCGGAACTCAAAGCAATACTGCTCTAAACGGATCTTGCTGATTCCTTTGGCTAATTCGTAACAATACAGACTAAAGTTCATTGGCAGGTTCGAATTTAATTTCTCCCGTGCATAAGGTGTGCACACCAAATATCACAACAAAATGCATTATTTCTCTCAAAAACTATTTTGTGTGCACCAAAGAAGAAAGCAACCGACCGCCAACTCTAAAAGCTTGACGAAGCTGCTGTAACACAATGGATGCGGCGGACTGCTGATAGATACAATGAACAGCGTTGCTATACATTTCCGGCCCACCCGCCACGGCTGCTGCATGATGTCATAGCGTAATGCAAGCTTCACCAGTATGGCAAATATGTCGGTTGTTGGCTTCGATACGTCACCAGAGGCGTTCAAGTTGGTCTAGTTGTCCCTTCTTTTTTAAAACTGGTCAATATAGTCGATTATTAAACATAGTGCAGTTCGGGACAAGTAACGAGGATATTTGTTTTAAACAAAAAGACAAAAGATATTCGCTTCGCAATATGGAAGGGGCACGAACAATCTAATTGATTACTAATAATTGTATTTTACATACTATGTATGTTGTGCCAGCTAAAAAGGAAAGCATGTGATTCGGAAATAAGCCAGTGTCTTGAATATTTCAATGTGCATCGTAGATCAAGACCGCCATCACAAAACAAAACATGCAGTTGAGGAAGTAGAATGGCGCTCTTTGGATTGTTCTGCCCTTTACGTGGGAAAAGACTTTGTACATCAAGTTTGTGTATTTCACACGGACAGCAAAGCCATCTCTGGAAGCCACCTGGTTACCACCAGCCCCAAACACCATGATAGCAATCCCGCGGTAGCAAATCCTATCTAGTCGCTATTTCCTTCCTAAAATTGGACTGGGGCAATAACGTTGTAGTACCTAGTGCAATAAACGGTGCACCCGTGTCTTGTGCAAGTAGTGAGTCGGCGGCTTCCATGCTGAATAGTTGCCTTGTCTAGTTTTCTCTCAATGACCCTTGCGCCGAGAATAGCCCTTCAGATCAGACATGGCAAGCTCAAGCATGAGCACAAGTACAGGACTGTAGAGGTTGGGGATGCATGCCGACACGACCATCTCCAGCAACTCTTCCTCCGCCTACTCCTCCGTGATCGCGAATGTGGTCGAGGCAATGCGCATGTTCGTGGTCATCTACATTATGTCCATGACCTCCAAAGTCTCCCTCAAACACGCCATCAGTGCCATGTTGTTCTACATACTCAACCCCAGCATCCTCGGCTTCTTCGCCGTACACATCGTCCGTACCATCGTCTGGTTGGTCGTGGGGGTCTGGGTGGTCAGGGCGAGCACTTTGAGCATGCTGGTTCTGGCCTTCGGCAGCAGCATTTTTACCTTTGCCAGAGGACTTCCCAGCTGGCTTTTTGCTCTTGCGAGCCCTCCTTCTGGCCCTCTCAATGAGTTGCTGCTTGTAAGCTTCGTCTTTGCGGCGCTGGAGATCTCTCAGCTCGAACTCTCGAATGAGTGCCCGGGGCTGCTCCCCAAATATCAACTCGTACTCGCAGAACAAGCATAGCCATTCACCTTCTTGGCTGTTGCAATCTCGCTTTCGCATCTGGGCCTCGGTCATCCTCTGGTCTGCTTGATGCTGAAGCTTATTGTCAAGCCTGCGCTTTCTCTCCGCTTTCGATATAGGCTTGCGCCTGGGACCTCCTGCTTCAGCCCCAATGTTGCCTGGATGCCCAGCATCTTTGTGGCCAAAAGAGCTTCCGGTGCGAGGAGGGCTGGTTTGAGTAGACTGCATGTTGTGGGCGGTCGAAGATTTGGAAGATGGACTTTGAAGACTGGAACTAGCAGTATCGGATCCCGGCCAAGCAACTGCGCTGTTGACTTGAGACTCACACGTGAAAGTAAAAAGTGACGAGGCTGGACTTGACTTAGACTTCCCACTTTGCTGAAGCAAGCTGGTATTCTCTTTGTTTTGGGCCGGAGGCAGCTTTTCAGCATTGGCAATGGCACTTGATATTATACCTGAACCTTCAGTAGCTGGTGTATCTAATGTATGATTGGGTTAGCGAGACCTGTAAGCGGACGCAACTGCTTCCACGGTTCGCCTAGAGGTGATCAAGATAAAGATTTGTGGTTTGCGTTTAGATTTAAGTAATGTGTATGAGTCAGGAAGAGGAGTTGCAACACCAATAGGGCAAGGAGCTAAATATATGTAATTTTCAGTGGTCGGGCGAAGGCCGGGGGACAGTGATTCACCGAGGGATTGGATATGACCTGGGCAAAGGGGATACAAAGTAAAATGGAGGAGGCAGACAGCCTCATTCTAGTAGGAAATTTCATGAGGCAACATACCTTGATGTAGGGCTACTTGTAGAGGTCGGACTTTCCCTGTTCGACCAACCCAGTTACTAGTGGTTTCCGAAAGAGCTCTCAGAGGGCTCCTGCCATTGCGAGTCCTCCCAAAGCGTCCACGACCAGGACCAGACATTCCCTGGCTGCTGCTTGACATCAATGTCGAGCCTGAGCCACTGTGGTGGCTGGTCGAAGTCAATGCCCCATCGGCAGAGTCATGACCGGACGAATGTGAGATGGATAGACTACTAATCTCCGCTAATGTGTGCCCACCATTGAGAACATGTTCTCCTGGGGATGGAATCTTCCTCTTCTTCTTGTTCGTGTTCTCGAGAGAGTCGTATCCGTCCGCCGAAGAACCTGTCGAAGTGGGAGGGTTTGCCGTTGCCGTGTTGCGGGAGTTGTCCTTTCGAGACAGCCTTGGGATGGCCTGTGATGAAGGCCATGGAATCGCCACTGTTCTAGGCCTTTCCTCATCATCGCTTTCGTTGGTTGAAGACATGCCATTCCTGCGGAAGACTCGAGCTCTGTCCCCGGCTCCATCTGAAGCACCGTTGCATGGTGGGCTGTCCTGGTGGTCTGAAGCTGGGTAGTAGAAGAGTGGCGGGTTCGCCTCAGGGGCGGGAGGATACTTGATGGAGTCGACTTCTTCGGGTGACAGGCGCTCTCGTAGGCGGCGCTTGGGGAGGGGCCGGATGGGGCGATCCGGGTAAAGAGACGACATTGTATCCGATGACATGGTGTGCGGGTAGCCTGAACGGTGGAAGCCACGGCGTTTGAAGGTCAGCAGAGAGCCCACCACGAAGGAACACAGAAACATAATGGCGTCAAGGACGCAGACGAGAAGGTCGAAGAGGTAGACGACGAGGTCATAGAGCCAGATAAGACCATCATTGGTGGCCGCGGAAACAGTCTGGGCGGCCATTACAGTCTTCGTTGTCGTTGGGCGGCTTTTAACGTTGTTCTGCTTGGAGTAGTGAAGTGGAGCAGAGGTAGCTTCACAGAATGGACGCTGCTTCTTTCAGGTGGAAAGAAGACGACCGCCACTTGGGAATGAAGGTACCTCGATATGGTGACCTTATCTCTGCCAGAACACGTAGACATTAAGGGACGGTGGAATTTGTGTGATAGGTCTCGGTGTTGCTTGTACTAGATGTTTCCCAATTGGGGGAAGAAACATCCTGACAAGGTGGCCGCTCATACCATAGTGCGAATAACATGGGGAAAGAGCGACGGTGCTTGCTGCCATGCCAAACTTGACAAGACACTCACCTATCATGGATATGGAAAGAGCGATCAACGACTTCTCATTAAATTGTGAGGAAGAGCTTACCCATTACCTATTCCCACCTACCGAGCAAAGGGACACAGAGCGACAGACAGCCAGCTGCCCTAGATTTCTGTTCACATCTACGACCGAACAATTCAACACCCCAAATCCGGTTGTTTTATTTGTTTCTCTATCTTTTGTATCCCTTGCCTCGTTGCTGTGTCTTTGCCAGGAACCAAAAGTAGTTGCTTCTTCTTTAATATGTTCTGATACGGGGGTATAGCCCAGAGATGGAGGGGGCCAGAGAGTCGGAAGCAAGGTCGGTCGGTCGGTCGGTCGGTCGGTCGTTCGGTAGGGAATTCAAAGCGGGGATATCGAGAAAACCGGGTCTTACTTGCCTGCTTACCCAACTACAAGTTTGGGAATAGTAGCAATGGTAGCAACAGTTGTAGTTTAGATGGACGACGCGGAATGTATCCGTATGGAAGCGGAGGCAGCCAGTAAGCCAGTCTGGTCGGCAGAAAAAGGGGAGCGGAGATTTGCTCGACAGTGTAAGTGTACCACCAAAGGGGTTCGAGTATCGATCAGCAAGTCGGTCGGTCGGTCGGTATCTCGTTCATTCATTCGGGATCGATGGGGCAAAACGGGAGACGGTGGAAAAGAGATAATGGCTTTCGAGATTGGTCGATACTCTGTTGGGTGGTGGTGTCGACGGTAGTAGTGGTTTGTGTGCGGTAACAGTGGATGTTTGGAGGTAGGAGGATTCAGGCCTGATGACGAAGCGGGTGGAATAGGCCCAGGGCTGTCGAATGGGCCGGAGAGGTGTGGGTAAATATGCCGCAGCCGCAGTGGAGTGAATCGAAAACGGCAGCAAAGACACAACAGCAAGGTGAACAAAAGTCACAAAAAGATGATGGGCTAGCTATAAGAAAGCAATGAATATGATATTCAGATACAGTATTTCAGGTGGTTGTCTTTTGGTATTTCAACGTTGCGGGCTAGACTTTGGTCTTTGCAAGTCTAGCAAGGGGTAATGGAATTCGATGGGCGAGTTTTGGGTTTGGGCAGGACGTGTTCGTTGTGAAATGGATGGTTTTGGTTTTAAGCAAAGTGGCTCCGAGTTGTGCAAGGACCCAGGACGGAAATCACCTAACAGCAACTCACACCCATCTTTAGGTACCGTGCTGCTATGACTTGTCTGTCTGGAAGGTGCTACTTATCAGCTGCTACTGCTGTGCCGGACTAGGTTTGGTTGTATAGATGTTATTCAGGTTCAGTTGTACCATTCAAGTTCGACTGAGAGTCCCCAGCTATGTAAACTCCCTATTACTTTTCCCACTGCATCAATACTATATATTCCGACTCTCACCTCCGCCACCAACGCTTGAGCTCAAGAGGTACCCATGGACCTACCGAGAGCCGTATCATCAAATTACCCTGTATGACACAGAGTTTCTTCTCCGGATTCACAGGCGGGATCGGCCAAATTGTGTGTTCTGCTGGTTGGCTGACACCCTTAACCCTGGTGGAGCATACATATAGCACAATCGATAAGATCACAGTGGTACTTCAAAAGACCAACAGCCGACTATGATGATATACAGGTGGCAAGCAGAAAACCTGCGCGAAGCTTAGGTCCTGGCTGTTAGGAAAACCAGTGTGGATTTTTATGCATTGCACCTGGGGGTCTTCCCAGCAATTTTGGCACAAGCCCCGCAGCATAGAGCCAGCACGCTACGTCCACTGCCCAAAGGCACCTACACCCACTCCTTCGCATCATCTCCAACCCTTCCACTTCAGAGTTGTTTTCTTCTCTGACGTAGACGTACTGAAGAAGTCGTTGACCACAGCGCAGATATCTCAATTCGCACTTTTTCTTCCGTATCTGTGACCGTTCTCTCCAGCAAGTCTCTCTAACATCCTCCCAGATGGAACAGACCCAAACGGAGGATTCGGCGTGGCTGTCTCAAGGAGGGGTCGCGGGAAAATGGAGTATTGGCTTGGCTAACAGTGCCGACACACCAAGCCGTGTTGGTAGTAAGCTAGCGTAGCCAAAGTGGGAAGATAAAGTCGAAAATAGGAAAGGTCGTGGTTGGAGAAGGTGGGCCCGCCCTTGCACGGGCCAACCATTATTTTCAATGCTGTTCGCAAAAAAAAGCTTCCAGTGCAGCGTTAAGCATCGACCAGAGAGGGCCGAATGCTTCCTTCCTGGCCTGGTGTGCTGGGGCTGTTATGTTGCGCTCCTTCTCTTTCTCCTCTCGGCTCAACACACTCCCACCCACACACTCCCGAGTCCTCTTACTCGATCGCTTCCTCCTCTTTTGCCCCCCTGTCCCATTTTTACCTTTCAAAAGCATCGACATGATCTATTATCTCTTCTCCGGCCGGCCAGTTTGTTATTCTACATTGCTTCTGTAGACCTTGTGGTCGCCGCAACGCAACCCCCTTCGAGTCGCGGCAATCAATTATCCAGATCCAACAACCCCAATCTTCCACTCATACCCACACAGACACCAATCTATTCTCTCATCACCCACCTCTTGTTAATCTAGGCTCCCCTCCTTTTTATTGACCCACCAGATTGTCCTCACATCGTCCGTCCCTCTTTGCAAGGCCGTCTCACTGCGTGCCTTCCCTCGTCGCCCCTGTTTTTTCAACCGCTCGTTTACCTCCTCCCCTCGTCCGCCCGTCCTGCCTTTGACTGTGCGGCCTCTGTCTGCTGCGAGCAATGGCAGGAAACGACCCTCGACGATCCTCGAGAGCGCGCAACCCGCAATCCCACAATTCCTCTTCGGCCTCGAGTACATCAGGCCGCTCTGAGAGGAATACTCGTTCTTTCAATAAGACAGGCTCGCCCCAAAAATCCACGAGCGCCTCCCTCTCGTCTGAGCCGCCCGACGACGTTGTTGATAACCCTCCCACCACCCGTCGACGAAAGCGCATTCTAGACAGCGACCGGGACACAGCTTCCAAGGCAGATTCCTATGAGATGGCCATCGATGATGACATTCAAGAAGATGACGAGGTCGTCCGCTGCATTTGTGGCTTCGAGGAATACCCCGGGCCCCCACCGTTCGACCACGACACCAAGCACGGTCGGGACGTCGACAGCGAACCCATTTCAGCGAGCGAGATGACTGAAGATCTTGCTGGGTTTTATCTCCAATGCGATACTTGCAACGTCTGGCAGCATGGTGCTTGCTTCGGCATAACGGACGATGCATCTGCCCCCAAGGAATACTTCTGCGAACTGTGCCGACCGGGACTGCACAAAATCTATTCAGCTAGCAATGGGTAAGCGCCAAACACCTTCCTTTAGCCCTTCAACGTCACGATTGCCAGCATGGAATATACATTGGTTTATCGTGGAAGCTTCATTACAATCATGCTTCATATCTCATCATTGACGTCGTCAATCCTTCAACCTACAAATCTTCGCCCATCGGTATCATCATTTTACTTCACATGAGCCCTTGCTAACCCAGCAACACCCTCTATATAGACAACGCTATTCTAGCTACCTCCCTCTCAAAAGATCATTGAGGAATATATCAAGAGCTAGCTCCCATGCTAAGGATGGGACCAAGTCACCTCAGGAGACAGTCGGCAAGAATGGTCGATTTTCTTCGGCTACCCATACTTCAAAGCGGAGGTCAACAATGAACAGCAGGTACGATGAGGAGGAGCAATTACGTCTCGCAATTGAAGCTAGTAAAGAGGATGCGGTTCCAGACCACCCTGAGCAGCAGCCCCAAACCAAACGATCCAAACGGGGCCGAAGCAATAGCGAAGAGTACTTGCACCCGGTGTCCCCTACACATCGAATCGCACCTAACCAGCCTGATTCCAGAAAACACGATGCTATAAAGCGACAGAGAACAGACTCGAGATCTTTGTCTCCAGCGCTAGACAAGGTTCCTTCGGCCAACCGAGAGGACTCGGCGGATACAGCTACCGCGCGCAACGGTGCCTCTGTGAAGAAGGGCCGCACGACCGTCAGCCGAAGCCAACGTGAGAAGTCGGAACGAGAAGAACGTGAGAAGCACAAAGCAGAGGCCGCAAAGAAGCGCAATTTTAGAGCCGAAAGACGTCGGGCCGAAGGTTTGTCGCTACCATTTTATACAGTTTTGTTTGGCCCCGATGCTAAGATGTTCCCCTTGGCAGATTCACCATCCGATGAAAGTCCTCTGTCTGCGCGAGTGGCTGCAATAAAACCAGTCGAAGCTACAGCACCCCCTCCACCACCACCCCCTCCTCCCCCTCCTGCTCCGGAACCAGTCGAACCTCCCGCTTCCCATCCTAGCCCAGACACGCCTCCAGCCAACTCTACTCCCGTTCCCAACAGCTCTCACAAGAAGGGCGCCCGGCCATCTCACAAAAAGGCTAAAGGGAGAAATCAACACACCAAGGACAAGGAGGAGCATGAGGAGACTTCTGCAAAAGTACAACCCAAGGATGGGCACAGGAACGGGGACGAGAATGGAAACACCCCTCATAACCACCACAAGGCTGCAGACCATTCCAAAGGAGGGCACAACGGAAGGCACGCAAAGCCTAGCATTAGCTCCAAGGTCAGTATTGCAGATATGAATCGTCGGGCAAACGTCATCATGGAATTTATCACAAGGACCCAGCTGGACATGGCTGGAGAGGCCTATGGTCCTCGACATCCCAATCGACGTTCCGGAGAGGTTGGACACCCACTCCTGACGCCCAATAGCGACAATGTGTCTCGCCCTTCCACGACCAACGGGGTGCCGGCCGAAAATGGTGTAAACGGAGTTAACAAGGAGCCCAAGTTCAAACAACTCAGCAGCATGGAAATGATGGACTTTTTGTCGCGGGAGATCATTCAATGGCAAAAGGAATACTGCCCAGAAATTCGAGGATGAAACACCAAAAGAAAATATTCACACAAACCCCAAGTTGGGCCAGTTCGGGCACTACCTGAGGCAGGAGTAAACCGGAGTTCCTATCTGCTTTTTTTCGTCGTCTTGCGTTCTATACCCCCATTGTCCACCACGGCCACGAGTTGGTTCCGCGGCATTGCTTTCCTCATCTTTTTTCTTTCGATTTTATTTCTTCGGGGCATTCATTGATACCACCAGTTGCCTTGTATAGGCGCGGCATCCGGGCGTTTTTCACATTTTCTCTGGCGTTACACATTTATCCGCTTCATATTTTGGCTGGCCGGGAATTTGGGTGGGTCGGACAGGCAAGCTGGAGAAGGCTCGGGCTAGGAGCAGGCCTGGCGTCCAGGGACGGGGTGTATGCTGGGCTGGTATTGGTGGGGCGTATTCAGGGACAATGCCGAGAGGGATTGCTTGACATTGATTGCGTCCCTTGGCCTGGAATCTGTGTATATGTTCGAGGATTTCGTATATTTCATGGATGTTTGCCTGCAGGACGAGGGAACTATCTTGTTTCCCTCCTCAATTGCTCAACAGAGGATCGAGACTAGCTATAAACTATAGGAGAAACGGAATCTTCGGTGTGGATGGCCTTACACTAATAGTCATCTAGCCAACAGCGAAGGTATCAGAGGAAGGCCGGCTCAGAAACGAATGGATTTTATCGAGTGTCGTCTAGTATAGGATCGCAGTCCTTATATCATGACGGAAATGTTTTCCAGCTACATTCAGTCATCTGTACAATAGAATATTATGCAACCAAACGATCGTGAGACATTCAATGTAGGTTCTGCTCCTTTGTGCACTCATCAAACATGACCGAAAAAAGGAATTCCCGGTGGTCTTCCTTTTTTTCTTTCTTTTTTCTATTTTTTCAAGAAATCCGATATATATAGTATGCCCATGTCGCAATGATGCATACATTGAATGGGGCGACAATCATCATAAGTTTTATCGCATGCGCAAATCTCTTTATTTTCTTACACCTATTTCCAACAAACATCCCCCCCCCCCCTCCCCCCCAATCCTATCCCACGTTCTCTCCCAGCCCATCTATCCTTCCTCCCCGGTGCTCATCCTGCTCGCCGCCCTCTCCCTCCTGTCCCCCGCCATCTTGATCCTGGCCTCCCTGACGCTAAGCCTCGGGGGACGTTCCTTCTCCCTCTGCGCTTCCTCCAGGCTTTCCTCTCCTCCCTCGCCGTCCAGCTCGTCCAGCTGGAATTTTCCGAGCCACCCCGTCCGCCACTGGCTGATCATCCAGCTCGCGGCCGCGTCCGTCAGGAGGCTCCCTCCCTTCCCCAGCTTTCCCGTTCGCCTTGCGATCTTCTCGAGCCAGACGTTGACGTCGTTCGTGGGCGCGGGGCACAGCTTCCCGTAGAGGCGGGGGGTCTCGAGGTTCAGGCGGTAGAGGAGGTAGTCCGCCACGATCTCCTCGTGCACCAGGGTGTCCTTTATGGTTCCCGCCAGGGCGAGCTTGAGCATCGAGGCCGGGGAGCGCAGGGACGGTATGAAGACCCCGGGGGTGTCTAGGATTAGGACGCCCGCGTCCTCGAGGGCTTCCGCTTCCGCCGCCATGGGAGATTTTTTCGGCCCTCGCGCGCGGGGTCCCGGGGAGCAGTCGTTTCCGGTTTCTTGGCCGCGGTCTCGCTCCTCCCCCCCGCCCGCCGGAGATGGCGGAACCTTTTGCTGCTCTGCCGGCGACCGCGGTAATATCCTGATGGGGCCCGACATCTTCCTCGTCACTCCCGGCTGGGGGGCGGTTTTCTGGGCTTTCTTGTGAACGGTGATTCTCTTTCCTCCCCTCAAGACTGTTTTCGTGCCCTTGTCGCCGGCGGAGACCCGGCCTTTCATCCCCGCGCTGCGAAGGAGGTTCAGCAGCGTGCTTTTCCCGCTGTTGGGCATGCCGACTACCAAGCCCCTTGTTCCGAGGACGGGATTGTCGTCGCTTCTCACCTTGAGGCTTTTTATCGCGTCTAGGAGGCGCTTCGTACTTCTCATGGTGTGCCCGCTCATGCCCTTGCCGCCCAAGGGGTCGGAATGGAAGAGTACTGCGTCCGCGTGATTGTTGTCGAGGTGCCATTGCCGGAGGCGGCCTTCGCGCTCCGGAGAGCGGAAGACCAGGTCGCATTTCGTGTAGACTATAATGCGGGGACGACCTTGTAAAGCGCGGTCGAGCTCGGGGTTCAGGGATGTGAGCGGGATGCGGTAGTCTCGGGCTTCGATTACGAAGGATATGCGGGAGAGCACGTTGCGCATGGATGAGAGCGCCGATGCGTGGTGCCCGAGGAAGTACGGCCGTAGGATGTTGGGAGAGACGTCGAAGTTCTCCCGGGGAACGAAGGCGGGGGTTGAGACGGGGTAGTACTCCCGCTCCCGCTCCCGAGGGGAATAGGGGTGTGGTTGAGATTGATGGGGTTTATGGTGTTTGAGACGGGGGTTGTGAGGCCGGGCATCGTGTATGTTTGGTGGCGCGGGCGATGCGGTTGGTATGGGGCGGTCTTTGTTGTGGATTGTGTTTGATGGGGGGATGGGGCTGAGGTCGAGTCCGCCGTCTGGGATTAGGTCGGGGATCGATTTCATGCGGGATTGGAGGTGGGAGCTTGTCGCGAAGGTTCGTATTAAATGGAGGGAGGGAGCACGGAGTCGGACGGATGCCATTGTGAATTCTAAGGGCCCATTTATGTTACCTCGCTCGTAATTGGGGGGGGGGGGGGGGGGTGGGTGCTGAGCGCAAGTCGTCCGGAAGCTGCAATCGCGAGGCTGCTTCTGGTGTTGATGGACCGAAAAAAAAAGTTGAGACGTCACCGAGTGATGTCACCAAGGAAGCTCATTATCGATAAGGATGGAGGGGTTCAACTTCACCAATATGTTGTGCAGGATCTACCTACATTAAAATAACCCCAAGGGGTGTGTATAATAATCTGATATTTGCCGCGCACTTCTTGCCGATAGCTTTAGGTCACGTTACTTGACGTGAAGTATAAAGGTATAGATATAATGGTACAATGTTTTATATACTCTGGTTAGTATAATATTATGAATCCCCACGAGATCATTTCGCCCGTATGCTCTTTACAAGTCGTGCGTACGTCTGTACATTGTCATCCATCCAATGGCGACTCAATACCAAGTTTCCACCGTCAAACTTGTACCAAATTCGTTCACATATTGATGGTTTATGTCCGAAACTCGGCACCCATTTTATAGCCCTCACTAAACCACATTAAGGATAAGCAAGAAGTCAGGATATTCTTGCATCTTTTGTGCAATCGAGTCATGCGGGCCAGCGCTTTGGGCGACGGCGGGGTATGGATCATCCATCAATGCATGTAGGCGGTCGGATAACAGTAACCGGAAGAGTTATAGCGGAACCTCACGCAGTTGGTTATGGATGTGCAGAGCCGGAGCAAATGGAGTTTAGAGCATTTTAGGAAAATAGAATAGAAGGTCCCCCTTGGTATCTAGTTTGTATATCTATCTCACCTTTCGGTTTCGCATGTGTTCATTGGATCAACGCTGCGCGCATCTCCTTTCATTCAAGCTGTATCATAGCACACTGCCAATCATGTCATTCTCGGTAACAGGCAAATACGCCATCATAACCGGCGCCGGCTCCGGCATCAATCTCGAATTCGCCAAGCTCCTCCTCTCTCGCGGTTGCTCCGTCCTCATCGGGGACCTCATCCAGCGGCCAGAAGCAGAAAAGGTCACCAAGGAGTACTCCTCTTCCAGCGGCGGAAAGCCAACAGCACACTTCCACAAAACTGACGTCGCATCATGGCCCTCCCTCACATCACTCATACAAGAAGGACTTCGTCTGTTCCCGCAAATCGACATTGTGGTTCCCGGGGCCGGGGTCTTCGAGCCGGCATGGAGCTCCTTCTGGAACCCGCCGGGCACAACAGAGTCGAGGGATGCGGCTGACGGAGGAAGATACGCTACCATAGACATCAATCTCACACACCCGATTCGGTTGAGTCAGCTTGCCCTGAAGTATTGGACCGAAAAGAAGATTCAAGGGTGCTTGCTGCATGTTAGTAGTATCGCTGGACATTCTAGTGGTATCGGGACGCCGCTTTACTTTGCGAGCAAGAACGGGCTGCATGCTTTCGTGAGGAGTCTTGGGGGACTCAAGGAGAAGTTGGGAATCAGGGTTGGGGCTGTGGCTCCTGGGGCTGTTATTGTGAGTTTCCATCTATCTTTCCCTTTCTATTTCTGTCTCCTAGAGGTTTAGGAGAAACTGGCTGTGTAGTGGAGCCCAGATTTCAGTGCGAGCAGACCGGAGAATTTGCTAACATCGTGGTATCCAGACACCAATGTGGCTCGAAGACCCAGAAAAGATGGCCATGGCCAAGGGCTTCGAGTTCATCCAGCCAGAGGAAATCGCTAACAGCATGCTCGAGTTGTGCGAAAAGGACCATTACGGCGACGGAACCATCCTCGAGGTCACCAAGGGGGCCACGAGGGTCGTGCCTCAGTACAATCAACCGCCCCCAGCCGGCGAGGGGTCCATGGTCCCTGGTTTCCTGAAGGCGCAAGAGGATCTGTATGAGTCGTTGAGGATGGAAGGTCTGAAGGGGCCGAAGCTTTGATGATTGGTTGAGACTGAGGCGGCTTGTGGAGAGCGGACGTAGAGAAAAGTTTGGAAGTGCTAGCGAGAGGGTCGGGGGAGCCTTTTGGATTAGAAATGGGACAAGAATGTACCGACAAGCTGAGGCAAATAGGAACCCGAATACGATCTGGTATTAACAATATCCCAGTCACGGAGAGAGCTTCGAAGCTACCTCGGTGGCGATGAGCTCTCGCTGGATTCAAGCTTCGGGCTAGCTGTGAACTTCGGAGTCCGCAGTTGTCGTTGTGATGTCAATGGATGTTACATGTAAGGGCACGTGTGTGTGGTAGGAAACTTCGAAGCTCGAGAATTGGTTCGAAATGGCGACACTAATCTCCTATTCTTAATGCACAAAAGAGAAGGAATGGAAGCTACCACCCAATCTTCGTGTTGGAAAAGGAAAGCTCCCTCCCAAAGTTGGAGAGCTCCTTCTATGCTTCAAATCCACATACATGGATGATGCCTCGCATAAAACCCAAGCACTCGGTTTTGTCAGATCTTTTCGCTCGACTTCTCGGACTTCATCTCAATTTCATTCTGTATGGCGTTTCTTGATGGTGCATTAAGGCGCCATCACCTAGGTAAAAAGCCCGTTGAACGATGTACGATGCATTAATGATAAAATGTATCGACTTGCCGAGATGTGAGGAGGGGGGACATCAAAGGTGGCATCCACGTATCTCGGTACAGCTGCACTGCCGAAC
The DNA here is from genome assembly GCA_022664585.2 of Zalerion maritima. Taxonomy (NCBI): domain Eukaryota; kingdom Fungi; phylum Ascomycota; class Sordariomycetes; order Lulworthiales; family Lulworthiaceae; genus Zalerion; species Zalerion maritima. Next base: position 32,562 of record JAKWBI020000271.1, read on the forward strand.
GGCAACGACACTTGATTCTTTCCATGATGCTGTTGGCATTTGTTCCCTGGGTGCTTTTTGTTTCACCAGTCGCTGGGAGGTGTCTTGACGTCCTCCCGCTCAGAATCAACTCGAGACCTTCCCCGCCAAACAAGACGCCCACAGCTCATATCCCCGGGTCCCACACCAACCTAGGCAAGACCGTTAGAAGCTACTTGTTGATCGCGGGCGTTGTGTGGGTTGGCGTATGCCCTAGAAACCATCTTTCAACTTCTATCCGTAGAATATATAAAGCCATCTTTCTCATTATTCTATCTCGAGTTTTCTTGCAACTCACCTTCTTCGTAGCTTCCAAGAAAGCAATATCAATACTAAATAGAACAGAACACCTATATCCATAATTCTACCAGAAACTTTACAAAGAACCCGCAGACAGCTCGGCCAAAATGCCCATCATCCGCTTTGCCTTCATTGCCATTCCCGACCCCGCCATCCAGGACAAGGTGGTCGAGACCTTCAATACCTTGAAGACCGAGTGCAAGAAGGGATAAAAGGGTGGGGTGTCAACGTAGGGATGGACAGGTATAGACGATTGCGGTGAATGCTTCCATGGTTTGTGAGACTTTGCTATAGCGAATTTGGAAATTGAAGAAAAAAAAAGATAGTTTTAGAACTATCCGTATAAACATCCCAGGCATCTGATCTGCCCTTATAGTCTATCTGCTTCCCATGATAAGTGTGATATATGCCCCAAACTAGAGAATGTTTGCGCTCCAAAACGGTGTTGTAAAGTGGCAAGATATCCCCAGAATCCTACATTGTCCCAATTATGCCGGTGTAAATAAAATACCAACCGCAATACGCCAATATCCCGAGCAACGTGCTGCGGTGGGAAAGTCCCGAACCTCCCGCCGTACAATCACCATTCATGCCTGATCATGCCCTCTCCCTCGTATCAAAGCATCTTCAATCTCAAAAGCCTCTCGGGTCTTCTAGACAGCAATCCCCTTCGCACTTGCCTTTTCCACAGCACCACTCTCGCTGGCACTCCCGCCAGTACCGGTTCCATCCCGCTGTCCCTCATAAACACTCATATCGCCACCCTTGACCTTATTGCCCTTGCCCTTATTTCCCCATCCAATCCCTCCTTGTCCCTCAAACACCTTCTTGAAGCACACGGCAGGATGGAAGACGTTCAAGACCAGCACCGCAACCACGATCAAGGCTCCCTCGAACCCGATGAACATGGCCTGGTTTCCCATGATCGGACCGCTCCACCCTTTGCTCAATTCGGCAACCCTGAAAACGCTCCTGATGAGAATGCAGAGCGTGGCGAGAGCCAGGGCGCAGAGGAACCCCCTAAACATGAACGACTTCCGGACCTTGGCGAATTCCGGGTCCTGCTCGAGGGCGGAGCCCTCGCCGAGAGACTTGATGCGCCGCCTGGTGCGCAGCGCGAAGTCGACGGAGATGGCGGAGAAGCAGAAGAGCGTGAATACCTGGAAGGACAAGCCGGCGATCATGATGTTGTCGCCCATGGTTACGCCGTCGTAGTCGTCGTTCTGGGACGCCACGGACGCTATGCCGCCGCCGGCTGCTTGCAGGATCAGGGAGATGACGTCGCAGGGGATGAACTGAGTGGAAAAAAAGAGAAAAAAAAATGACAAAAGGTACGTTAGTAACGCCGCACCAGCCAACTAGGTAACCACCTAAGCCACCCAAAAAAAAAAAAAAAAAAGGTATTGCTAGATGGGGGGGGGGTGGACGGGGACTTACAATCCTAGTATACATCTCGGGCTTGATCCTGCTTCCCTCCTTCCCGAAGACATACACGATCCTCCTCAGGCAAAGATATATCCCGGCGGCCATGAAAGCCGGGCCGATGGTCAGGCAGCAGATCTGGATCAGGAAACCATTCATGTCGAAACGGTTGAGGTGGCCCATTACCCTGCCCGCGTAACCCAAGATCTCGCAGATGGAGCCCAGGACCATGGCGACGGTGAAGGCGAGACCCGTGCGCTTGATGGCAAAGGTGGCGAGGTAGAGGAGGAGCGAGAGGGAGAAGATTGCGAGGAAGACGGCGTTTGCTGGGAGGGAGATGTCGTACTGGTAGTGGCCTTCTACATCGTCGCAGTAGGGGCTGTCGACGTGGTCGACGCACCAGTCGGGCATGTCCGAGGAGGCGGATGGTGGGGGGATGTCGGTCGAGCTCGACATCGTGGCTGGTTATGACGAGGGTGACGGGCGTCGCGAACCTAGACTAGAGGAGAGGGTTTTGTGGCCTGACTTGGGAAGAAGGAAATGTTGTCGTGAGAGGTTCGCCCCGTCCCTTTACAGTCTCGAATGTGTATCCAATATTTATAGCCGTGGACGTCGCGATCGAATATCGTCTCACAGCCGGTGGGTGCGTGGATGTTGTGTCCCAGCAAGGTGGGCGGGTCGGTGTGGTAGTGAAACCGGGCCGGGAACAACAGATATTTAAATACCCCAAGAAGCGAAGCAAGTTAATAACAAAGTAAAATGCAAAAAGAGCAAAGGAGGGCAAGTCAAGTGATTGTCTTGGTGAACACCGAAGTGAAGAATGAGAAGGCGTCAGATGGGTGTTGGTCAGAGATGAGATGGTCTATCACATTTATACTTTGGGCGAGCCAGTCAGCCTTAAATACCAGGAGTATATTGGCAGCGAACTAGTTTGTATATACATGTAGAATGAATGTGTGGATCCGAAGTTGTATCCGAATCTGGTCAGTCCAGCCCACCTGGATCCTTTTTCGTCTAGCGACTGACAAGGACGATGCGGTACCAATGCGAGGATGCCAGCGAGTACCGGCCGCAAGTTCGGCGTTGGGCGTGTGCGTAATACAAAAAAGCTACAAAACAAGCTGGCATGCCAGAGCAATAGGAAACCGGCGTCAAACAGCGTGCAGAAGGAAGAACAGAGGCTTCCCTGCTGAAGGAAGACCAGAAGGAAGGGAAAACAAAAGAAAGATCCACTTCTGAACGCGCAGAGTAACATCTTTCAACCTACCTAATTTCCTAGCTTGCCCCCCCCCCCGGCAAGCCTGGCTGTGAGGACAAAAAGTCCGAGGGCACCAATTGGCGATTGCCCAGAAAACCCAACGGGCTGCGGCCATGACGTACGGATGCTGTTGTACTTTTGCTGACAGCTACATAGCCGAAAGGGGAAAACTGGAGACGATTCTCGCTTTAAGGTCGTGCAAGATCTCGCCAGACCTCGTACGCCCCTCCCCTGGGGTCCCGTATGGGAACTTTATTGCTCCAACGGAGTTGGACAGGATGGATGCAAGATTGTACGTACCCTACGAGGCCCTCCCGTCTCTCTCTCTCTCTCTCTCTCTCTCGGTAGCACGGACTCGAGAGTATTGACTTACGGCCGCTTCGAATAGGAGCCACCGCACGCAGTATGGTCGAATATGGACAAGAGAGGAGTAAAAGCCGTTGAGCTTTGGAAGGGATTTCCTGTTTGGGAAATCCATCAGAGGAATTATATTCTCGTCCTGCCATAGCAGCTCCATGTCAGTTGCCCTCCTCACTTTGGCAGCATCATATTTTCCCTATCGTCGTTCTGGGTCCGAGGAACGGCATTTTGGAGTTGGTCCGATTCGGCGCAACCCATCGCCCCGGCTCCTGCTGGGCTGTGTAAGCGCTTGACCTCCACCACACCTGCCCACTATTGTGAAATGTCTCTAGGGCAGTAGCGCCATTCCTTCGCAGGCCCCCTTCATCATGGCTTCGCTCGGTGTCGTTCGGACTTTGTGTGTTAAATTTGCTGGGTCCAAGCTGGCGAGGCTTTGAAGTTTTGAAAGTCCGAACGGCCCAGTGTCGTGGTTAAATATTTCGAGCCTCGCTTCCAAAGCGTCACTTGCAAAAGTCCGAGTTCAGCCTTGAAGCTGAAGCACTCACTGAAACACCGAACCCTTGGCTGCTAGGGCTGGGTCGGCATGGCATCTGATGCAATGTGCTGTGTGCTGTGTGCTGTGTGCTGTGTGCTGTGTGTGTGTATCTATCCGTACGGCAAGATTGCGACAACTCATGGTCCAGAATGGACCGTCGCGGACACCAACAGTTCGGCCGTACCTCTGGTAGATATACTTTCGCGGATGGGCAACCAAAGCTTTTGATCTACGGAATAAGGCAACTTTGTGTGATTATTACGGCGACCCTTGGCCGGTACATTCAACCCCGTAGCAAGGACCGAAACCCCGGAGCGAGCAGCAGAGCACGATGTTTGGGGCCGGTGGAGCCTCGGACCCCCCAATTTTATCCCATAGTTGAAGGCAATATGCACGCATCCGTCCACTCCCTCCTGGGCGTCGAATGTGCCTCCTGGAAATGCTTCTGCCTGAAACGCCACAACATTGCGACGCCATGACTGCATGCTAATGTTCCGGCGCGTCGAGTTCTCCAGCATCCAAATCTATACCCTTCCGACCGCAACCCGAGACGGCAGATTTGGGGGTGGATATCTATGTATGTAGCAAGGTGCCAACATCATTCAATGGCTTCCTCATCCCATCTCGTTCTACGGATGTCCTTCCCGAAAGTTTTGTCCTGCCAAGCTAAAATTTCTGCCGGCAGAGATATCTTGGCATTCTTGGCATTTCTTAAAAATTATTTACTTAAAAGGGTAGGATCAATCAAAGTTAGGATAGTTTACCATTTATGGAAAACGGTGTAATTTAGGCGGTGATAGTGGTGTGTCTTGGCCGTATAAAACTTTTGGGAAGTACATCTGTACTGCATGCCATTCCCGGGCCCCGGACCTTCGTACCAGGTTCAAACTGCGAAACTGCAATGAAGTATTCCATCGATAAAGAGGGTGTGCTGCCCATTCGTTAAGCAATGCTACAGGTAAGCTTGACAATTAATATACATGGCCGGGTGGGTGCTGGCCTCCACCAGACAGTAGACAGTACAGACACACCAACAATAGCTACCACCTACCCAGTCAACCCAGCTCTTCAAATGTCACAGCGCTTTCCCACTAACTATGGATTTAATCTATGCCCAATGCAATATAATGTAACGCCATCATAACCAGCTGTACGATCGTCCGTAACAACCTGCTCGCAGCTAGACCTCAACATGCGCTACAATCCACATTTGTCATTCGTCCTTTGATTTCTTCTCCTCCTCTGCGGACTTTTCAACTGCCTCTTTTGACTTGGCACTGCTAGACCGCCTTCCCCAGGGCCAAGATCTCTGTGTTCCCGTCCGTTGGGCTCCCGAGGGTCCAGCATGAGTTATCTCTGACATTGTCGCCGCAGCAGTCTCCCCCGTCTTCCCGGTACTCTTGGGTGATATCTTACCTCTCACCTCTTGGGTTTCGACCCCGTCGACAGCCCTGCCTACAGCCGGGGTTATTTTGCCACTGTCGAAACTCAAACTTCCCCTTCGCATGCCAGCTCCCCGGGCTTTCTAGGTCCGTAGCGGTGATATGTTTCTAGTGGGAGTTGCTAGTTCTTCAGAAGGTTTAAAGGCTGGTCCCGGAGGAGCCGTCTCTGGTGTTAGCTCTTCTTCAACCGCTTCTTCAATCTCTTCCGTCTTCTTGGAGTCGCCATTAACACCCTTTGCTGTAAGACTAGCTAAAGGCTCAGAATCTTCGGCTTCATAGGTATCCTTAGCGCCGTTGCTTCCATTAAGTGCAGTGCTGATATCGCTAGCACTGACCTCACTGTCCGCAGGTTTGTGTTCTCCCGTCATGGCAAAGTTCGATGCGCCGAGGGATGTGTTCCGGGCAACTTTGTATCGGTCATATTCTTCCGTGGTGTGCTCCGCACCGGTGAACGAGTCGAGAGCATCAAATACGTGAGGGAACACCAGGCTGGTCACATCCCTAGCCCATAAGAAATCAAGGTGCTCGTAGTGAGCAATTTCCGTAGTCAGAGTTTGAGGAGGGAGCTCGTGCAGCATGGCGTCAATATCGACGAGTGAATCACTACCGCCATAGAGGAGGACGATAGGGGTTCGGATGTTACGGGTCGGGAACTTGGCAACCTTGGTGTATCTGCTTGCGGTCGTTATCGCAATGGGCGGGTGTACATCGTCGTCGTACATCTGGAAGCATTTATTTCGCATGATCTGAAACCAGTGGACCACACTCTTCGTGCTGGTGAAGGAAAATAGGTGAGGATATGCAGCCAACTTCTGACTGAGCGAGATGTTGTTTGCACGCCAGTTGAAGAGGAAGCGAAGACTGGCATCGATGGCGCGGACAAAGATCGGTGGATATAGAACACTCTCCCACATGGTAGCTGATTCCAAGATTGATCTCCGGCCGAATAGCAGGAACAATACCGACGGCGATGCTTTGACAAGCGAGTCTACAACACCGGTAGCGAGACCGGCAGGCGACATGGCTGGGGCGAGTGCAATGAAGACATTAACTCTCTCGTTGAGCTTTGGGTGAATGGAAAGCGCTGCGAAAGCCTGGGCAGTTCCCTGGGAGAATCCAATGTACGATAGCGATTGCTGACTTGTAGTATCCAGGATATACGATATTGTGTCCGGGATATCGTAGAAGGCAAACTCATCCATCGAGAAGTTCCAGAAGTCTGCTGACGTTGGCGGTTTGGAAACCGACTTCTTGGAGTATTTGTTCCCCCGGTTATTCCCTAGCTATCGGTTCAACCGCTTGTTAACGCAAACCAAGGGCAAATCGTAGCAAAGGGGTAAGGACCTACCCAGACATCGAAGCCTCTCTCAACCAGGGTGAAAGGCAAGTTTCTCTGGGCATCAGTAAGGCAGACCCAAACCTCGCTGTTCATGAGAAGGCCGTGGTGAAGGTACACAACCCGCTTTCTCTTACTATGCGGACCCTGGTTCACCTTTGTCCTTGCTGGATCTTCATTGTTGCGCCATGCCAGACGATGGAGACCGAGCAGATATCCATCCTTGGTTTGGATTACATGTTCTTCGGCATAGTAGCCGTAAAGGCCGCACAAATCAACAAAATCCGAGGCATTTCGAACAGATGTTGAGATTGCTAAGACCTGGGCGTTAGCACCAGCGCAGATCTCATCAGCAATATGGCATCGACGTACACTTCCTGCGCCGTCGAGCTCGCTTAGCAGCTGGCGACGAGAGCGTATTAAACAATAGTTGCGAGCCCTTGTAGCAAAGATTTAAGAGGGCGGAAGCTGTAGTTGCGATCGAGAGATTAAAATCTGATCAGAAGGGCGGAAGGGCTTGAGCGCATGACGTACGGAGTGCTAAGGTGACAACACGAATGGCAGCCTCTAAGCCGACCAGGATGAATGATCCTAACAGAGCAATGTACTCGTAGCTGCAAAATAGGTCAGTGCAAGTTTTATGGTTCAAAATAGCATCCTACTTCCAATTCGACGGGGTGGATTGTCAGAAGCTAGTGTTGATGGTGGCAACGTACGGTGCCAGTCGGCCCAGAAAAGGAACCGGCATTTTGACAGAATCAGGGCACTTAAGCCTTTACTTGAGCACGAGGAGGAGCGAACGTCCAGTATGTATCCTGGGGGGTATACTCGACTATTTAGAGGCTGGAAAATGAAAGGAGATAGAAAAGACCCAAGCCAATAGCATGCTACAGCTCCATCGCCATCCGGTTCAGTGCTCGGGGGAGTAACGTGCTGGTGACTTTGAGTCGACGTCACATGCGACAGACGAGTAGCGGACTCGAACTTGTCTGCCGGTTCACGCGCGACACTCCGATCGGATACTCGTTGGCTGGAATAATAAGCGGGGAAGTAAAAAGGGCTTGTTATTGTATCTCGATACTGAGCTTATAAATGGTTGACGCGAAGAAGCTGCACGGCAGCTCGAATTTGAGATTGAGCAAGGTTGGTGAAAGACGAACGGTTCATATGAAGAGTGTCTTGGAAGTTCCCCTGACAAGATCGGGGTGCCATGTTGCTGTCAAAGCTTGCAGCATCCCTGTCGCATCCGCAAGCGGGGACCGCTAGGCCTGTGGCCAACCAGAGCTCCTGGTCAGTCGGAGGTCGGTCGCCACTGCCGATGAGAGTTCTGAATTTCCTCAAGCAACATCTGCCCGCAAATGATGCGAGTTTTGTCAACCACACCGTGACTACAGTGCTGACAAGAACCAACATAACTCCCACCACCACGCACCATGCCCAGCTCATGCAAGGAAATCCGTACGCCTTCCGCCATCTCTCACCATCTCTGCCCCGCCACCTGCAAAGACAACCATTCGCTAACAGTCCGATTCTGACCTTCTTGCGACACAGGCAAGGCTCTCGCGGAGTGTCTCCAAGAGTCGGAATGCGTGATGGTACAAAGACACAAGGCTTCCGACTGCCTGCGCGAACCCCTCGTCGACACATTACCGGTCAAGTGCCGCCAGCTAAAGAAAGGCTTTGGGGAATGCAAACGGGGAATGATCGATATGCGAAAACGATTTCGAGGCAACCAGCCAGTCGCCCTTAAAGCTTTGCAGGAGGCAGACAAGGGCGAGGGATATCAGTTGTATGCCGGAAAGAGCGCATTTCAGAGCGTGCGACCGACCGACGGCAAAGAAGAGGTCAAGGACTGGCGGGAGGTGGAAAACGAGCAGTATCGAGCACAGTTGGCAAGGGAAGAGCTGAAGAGGTTAAATAAAAAGTAGGCACGGCAGATGGGACAGGGTTCTCGTTCTCGTTCAACATCTTGTGTAAGACATTACGACCGAATATGTGGCCTATGGATGTATAATAGGAAAGATGGCTCTCCGCGGGGAGCTAGATAGCATTCTATCGGCGTTGGCGTTCAGGGTGTGATGGTTTCTCGACATAGTTTATGGCACAAGGTTCCCACCTCAGTATTCATAATATCCCAACAGTACGAAGTACACATCGATGCATCACAGGACACTGCAAGTGCCAATAATGGGCCAACTTCTATCCCAGTATGCCGTCCACAATGCGGCCCAAAGAGCGGTTTCGCCGGGCCCGGGAGCTGGACTTGGTTTTGGTCGACATGCTCCCCGAATGGCCGGGTGGGGCTGGCAAGCTGGAACATTGTATCTAGTCTTCAGAGCAAATTGACCCGGAGGCATACGGATACGCAGTATACATCATGGACATGCGGTACAAAATATATCTTAGCGATGCTGTTGGAGGTTTAGAATCGGTATGCACCCCGTGCTCCTTGTTGCGAATAGGACGCATACATGAACGTACTTGATGACAAACTGTTATTCGGTTTTGGCACCGATGATGTTGTGGTTCAAAGCTTCACACTCGGGTGCTTCTAGACACACTTGACACCGTACAAACACTCAGTCATGACAGTCTCAATTCCCATTTTACGTAAGGCGGTGTTGCCGCCGTTCAAGACTGCCATACGGATCAGTACTTGCCGGCCAACCAGCGCCACGGCCTGTACTATGCAATGCATGAAAATATTGTGGTACGTGCTGCCAAATATGGGGGTGCCAAGACCATCCCCTTGGGTCGCGTGCATTCCTTCCTAATCCTGCTGGAGCAAGGTCAGCACTACGCCCTATTTCTCACTGCAATATACGATGTCATCCCCTGCCAAAGGAAAAGAAAAAAAAGTGTCAATAATACCGTCTTCATTCTTCCAGCTCTCAAATGTTTCTGCTACTCTCCATTGGAGCCCACAGCTATCTTCTATAAGTTGTTTTGGATTTTTAAACGAACAATATGTACGAGAAATCGATGAGAATGCATGGCGTTCAGGAAGTCGGCCTGCCGGGTTTTAGTGCTGAAGCTGGCAGCCGCTGACCCTCAGAACCCCTGTCCCTTACTACCAAGTGGGCAAAGTGGCACGCGACAGTAACTCTAAATTCCAGTATATCCTCCACTACCCTTATCCTTCCTGCTTCTTTCCTTCTATCCTCTCCATACTTTCATCGATAGCTTGCAGTTGGCATCAGAATCATCTCACCCTGCAATTCCCCAACCAACCCTCGTTTTTCCCTTCCCGATACCAAGAATCCATGCGGTCAACTCCCTTCTTCGCTCTCCAATAATAATATCAGCGGGCAATCCGACCATGGCCTCGCTACTACCCGCACGACGGCGGCGGCAGGCCGTCATCGTCGTGTTTGTGTTTGCTGTTCTCTGCTACATCACCTACACCCGTTCCGCCCTCACATTCACCGCTCCAGATCACGAGAACCACACACACCCGCCACCATCACCGACATTACTGACCCCAGAACACCTCCCTGCCGTCTACGGAACCACTGCTCGTCCCCCATTCAAGGACTTGATCTTGCAAGGCAGCCTTCCCCAAAAGTACCTCCCGAAACTCGAGACCGACAAGCCCGACGACAAACATGAGGGTAAGCGCCTCATCTTCATCGGCGATGTCCACGGCATGCTCGGTCCTCTCAAGGAGCTCCTGCAGAAAATCAGTTTCGATGCCGCTGGAGGTGACCATGTAATTTTCACCGGCGACATGGTCATGAAGGGCCCCGACTCGGTTGGCGTTGTGGATTACGCCATGGAAATCGGCGCCTCAGCCGTCCGCGGGAACCACGAAGATCGCGTTCTCCTTGCTGCTCAGCAATTGGATCTCGAGCGTCGCCGTCGCAAACATCAACACAAGAAGACAAAGTCGGAGGGATCTGAGGAAGAACAAGCCAAAGAGGAATCGGATGAGGACTATCAATATGCATTGACTGATCCCATGGAAGAGGAACACTTCTCGCATGGCGATGACAAGGACCGCAATGTCGCCCGCCGCCTCTCTACCCACCAGCTCACTTGGCTTGCCTCCCTCCCTGTTATCCTTAATGTAGGCCACCTCCCTCCGATGGGAGACGTTGTGACCGTACATGCTGGCCTTGTCCCTGGTGTCCCCCTCGACAAGCAGGACCCTTGGGCTGTCATGAACATGCGTACTCTCCTCTACCTTGGCGACGAGCTTCGCGTTGAGTTTGCTCGTCAGGCGGTCGAAAGTGCTCGCCGTGCTCTCGAGCCTAATGAGGACAAGAAGGAACGAATCAACGTCGGTCCTAAGGAGACCGAGGTTCAAGATCTTGCTATGAGGGACAGAAAGGACTGGGACAATGATGTCTTTGTTCCCGTTGCGAGCCGCGAGGGCGAGCGCTGGACCAAGGTATGGGAGAAGGCAATGCGGAAGTTGGCAAAGGATGCGCGTAAGGCGGATGCAGAAGACGATGGTGCAACTGCTACGAAGAAGGATCACCTCATGTCTGTCATTTTCGGTCATGACTCCAAGAGGGGCCTGCAGCTGGGTAAATACTCGTATGGTGTTGATAGCGGGTGTGTACGGGGTGGGCAGCTAACAGCGCTCATAGTCGAGGCCACGCCTAACAGGAAGAGGGCTGAGACTAACATGGTCGGCGTTGAGTGCAGAAGTGCTGGCAGGGCTGCCGAGAATGAGGATGATTTTTGAGGAAGCTGGTGGACAGAGGCTGGACAATCTTGGGCGTGAATACCCGGAACGCTGCTCCAGGCTATGCTTTCCAAGCTTCCAAGCACGATAGCCATCGAGCCGACTTGGAAGCTCCTTGCCGGTATGAAGCTCGGAGACGAGGAACAGGCATTCTAGCATCTGGAGGAAGCTATGGAGATATGAATATAAAACGAGCCTTCAGCCGGTGTGGTTACGCTGTATAGAACAGATATGTTGAAACGAGACGTGGATGATGCATACAGAGGTGTTCATGGAGTACCTAGGCTTGGGAAGGGAAGGTTAAGGCACGTGTATATACTAGACCGACAAACTACAATTGCTCATTAGCTTTGTTTTATACTATCGTATCAAAGTCCTGGTTTTGCTGGAGAGCTCATGCAAAACGAGGAACAATTACTACCACCTTTTCCGTGCATGCTATGAAGCAGTGATACCCCATTACTTCTCCTGCACAAATCATATTAATTACATCACATCAGGATCGTCCAAAGACGTCTCTGAAGTAAATTAGTGGATATTATGGTCCGAGTCGACACCTACGGTCGTGACAAATTGGAGTAGAAGGGCCGCGGCGGTGACACTATCTATACAACTCTCATCCCCGCACTGGTAAAAATAAACGCGACAAACCCCAACCCACAGGATAAAAAGTCCGAACCCCACCGCAATAACACAGACGTCCAAACTCGATGCAAAAAGGAAATTCAAAATGACAAAAACACTATGCATCCGAGGCGGGGCTCGAACCCGCAACCTTGAGATTAGAAGTCTCACGCGCTACCATTGCGCCACCCGGACTGATTTTTCACTTGCAAGTGGGAATGATTGGTTCTGCTGCAAGGTGCATTTATGACTTATTTAACGGGGAGTAAAAATGTGGCACAGCTTTGACATGCGCTGCCAGTGCAGTGCAGGCTTCAGCCTGGGGGGCGTTTGGTTGAGTCATAGGTACCCGGGCATAATTGATAAAATTTTTAGTACAGATAGAGTTAACATAAACGGTGGTGAATTTTGCATGAAATTGGATTGTTTGAATTGGGGGGAGTTGAAGTTATCGTGGCCTACGATGCAGGGGGTACATATGCATAAGAAAAGAAGTGATGTAGTTATAGAATAACAAAAACGAGAGTACTTCGGTCTGCATTAGGACTTCTCTTTAATATTCTTCAAACATTGGGATGTGATGGCCTGGGTATTGTTAGATTACCATTGACACTTGAAGGGCTACAGTTGTTTCCTCTCTCCCTTTCCATTGCGACGGATATACTAGGGAGATTCTCTAAGCCTCGGCCGTAAAACCCAAGGGCAAAACATAGATGGCGCGGTAGGTAGGAGGAATAGACTTGATCATCTTCCCCAAGAAAGACCCTATTTAGCGTCTATCTGTGCATGTTGACAACTACACCGGGAAGAATACTAAATTGGTGGTTTAGAGTAAACATATCCCAAGAAACCATATGGTCTTCTTCTACTTGGATAACAATCACAGCCCTCATTTGTCTCCAACATGCGTTGACATTTGGTGCCCGAGGAGCATATGGGTTGAATGCTACCACCACTACTACTACTACAAAGGGCCTACCTAGCAGAACCCCTATCCTATCGCAATTTTGAAACCCTTTTAATACATGATGCTTGTTGGGTGATGCAAATTGTTAAGCTCGAAGACCGTCCTGCATTCTTGTCAAGGGTCCCTGGTTGAGCTGCCAAGACGAGAGACAGGACGAGATTTTGCGGAATATTGAGTGTGATGAACATATACGTACGATGTCCATTATCCAAGTACAACAGTATTTCCGTGGCATTTACGTAGAAGACTGTTATCTTGCAAAAACAATTATAACTTGCCATATCAATACATGTTACAAGTCGGAACATGAAAAAGCTGCCGCTAGCACCAGCGAGACTCCTACACAATGCTGCCAAGGCTGTTGCACTACGTAAATAGAATAAGAAGTCACATCAAGTTCAATCATGTCTGTATACCAAGCTCTGCTATGTGAGTGATAATTGTATATTGTTGCTGGAGAAAGTCCACCGTGAGTAATCATTCAGCGCTGCAGCCTCTTCTGCTTGCGGCCTTGATCTCACTCTGAATCCTGTGCCTTTAATCGCATCCTGCCTAACGACGAGAAGCCTATTTTCCAAGGTTGGTCTCTTGAATTCAGTGTTCGAAACTACAATATCTCCATTTTGTCCTTAGATCTGCTAAGTGGACCGCGAACCGCAATATTTTGTCAGAGTAGGGCGGGTCTTCTAACTTAAGCTCGGTCTACTTGACTGCTGCCTGCGCAAATGACGTGTGATCAGAATAAATCCATATGATAGCCTCAAACCCACCGGATGCCTCCCAAAAGTCTCGGGAGCTGTGAGCAGTAGGGCGGACACTGATTAAATTTCACAGCCTGATCGAGTCCGATGCTCTAGCCATGGTTGGATAATTCAGTTCTGTGACTGTGGGTGTGATTAGTCTCGTGACCATGCTGATAAGATAACTGGTGCGCGAACCTCCCAGCATCATGCAGTCACTTCATCAAGGCTGGCCCTAAATTTGGTTAGTCATCGGTCCTTTTGCCACCCACAACTAGAACAAAAATTACCAGGAAATTTGCCAACGGCCAGTGCTGTGCAGGAAGCTGCTTCGTAACCCTCAACACCAATCTACAAACTCCCCGAATCATATCGACAACGACAACCACACACGCATCTTCAAGATGAGAACCTACGACGACGCGTTTTCCGGTCAGCGTATCTTCCCTGGAAAGGTACGAGAAGCAAACCCGACCAGCCCATTCCCGGCTTCCGCACTCGTTGGTTGGAGACAGCTTCGAATGTTAGCTCTATTTCCAACCAGCGGGAGTTGATGCTCCTCCCATCGAGAAACGCTTACTCCTCCACTTCTTGATGAGTCCTTGGATGGAATACTAACAGCTGGATCTTTTCCATCTACAGGGTAAGATCTACGTTCGTGGCGACTCCAAGGTCTTCCGCTTCCAGAATGGCAAGACCGAGTCTCTCTTCCTCCAGCGCAAGAACCCCCGCCGTATCAGCTGGACCGTCCTTTACCGCCGACAGCACCGCAAGGGTATCTCTGAGGTATGTGGTCCCCGAATCTTTCGATCGATTTGCTATACAGAAGATGGCTCTGGACGTCGACTCTGGTTCCTATGCTTCGGTGGATGATGTTATGGATGGACAATCTATACTTCGCTTCCGAATATTGGGTGCTGGATGCGAGATTTAAGGCCATGCTCCAACGCTTTGTTTGATACGAACCACCATTCTACGCTCACGGCTTCTATTCCATCTTGGAGCAAATGCTGACTCCAAAAACAGGAAGTCGCCAAGAAGAGGTCCCGTCGAACGGTCAAGGCCCAGCGTGCTATCGTTGGTGCCGACCTGAACCTCATCAAGGAGCGCCGCAACATGCGCCCCGAGGCCCGCACTGCCGCCCGCAGCCAAGCTATCAAAGAGGCCAAGGAGAAGAGGGCCGCCGCCCAGTCCGCAAAGAAGGCCGACAAGGCAAAGTCCGCCGCTCAAGCCGCCAAGGGACAGACAAGCCGGATCCAGAGCAAACAGGGTGCGAGGGGAGCTCCCATGAAGGTCGCTGCCAAGACCCGTTAAGGAGTTTGTGACAGCAATCTTGACCCGAAAAAGAAATTCCAAAAATTCCACACAAAACCTTGCACAGCAAACTACACAAATTTCAATACCCAGTTACGATAAACCGAGCAATGTGCATTGTTCCGTCCTACTCGACGCTATGACCCGCATTTTGACATCAATCGTGAAGACCGTCGAAGTACTAGTTTAGGGTATGGGCGAAACTTGGCGTTATCATTGGGATTGGGGGGGGAGGGGGGTGGTTTTTTAGGGAAGGTTACTACGCTTTCTCCGGTGTCCTTTTTTCGCGGTCAGACCTGAGGAGGGAGACTGGGACCTAGGGAAGGGGGGCGAAATCTTTCGCAAACTGCAAATGGGTTCTTTCATTGTTATTGGGTGGGAATCACAACACTTGCACTTACGGAGTCAATGCGGATATGGTTCAACGTCTTTTGGTGCCAAACTTTACCAAACCTTTCATCCTCCAACCCTTCGAAGGGGCAATCTTCGGGATTTGCATGGCGTGACTTCATAATAGGGAATGAGATTTGTATGGTGTGCGCGGTAATGCTTCAAGTGTCTTGAGGCCCCTCGTTTCAATCGTGACATGTTCTCCACCTAAGTACTTGCGATCCAAACGCTGGTTTGATTCGGGCCTCGTGTCGGGTAGCTCTCTAGACTCAGTATGTGTGTATAATTCACCATTACCACGGGCTGTCTTGCCTACGCAAGTAACTGGAGATCACCAACTACCGTACACGAAATGCCGTTAGATTGGAGAACTATAGGTCATTGTGTGAGGGCCAGACACTATCCAAGGACTCATGCATCCCGCATCCAGTTTTCGAACAAGATGCGGGCCCTGACAAGCCCATCGGACTGCAGCTAGAGATATTTCGCACGCATAACATACATCACGACGCATGCGACTGGCATGTGCTAATGTGTATCTATTTGCTTGGAAGCCTAGCATCAGCTTTTCACGGACAGCAAAAATAACATGTCGTCCTGGTGAAGGGAGTTGCATTTCGTACAAATCCTCTTCCTCTCGCTGGATCTATGCTAGTATTTTGTCCTCTGGACTATCATGATTGTATGGTGCTCTCGGGTCGAAATTTGGGGATGGCCGTAGCTCGGTGAGCATAGTTAACTTTCGTGGATCGTGACGAAGTCTTCCTAACGTCCTCCTCAACGCGGATACACGGCGTCTCGAAAGATCCTCAGCTGGCTCGGCGTTCAGCCTTGATGCCCCACGTGCGGAGACAGCTTACAGCTTCGCGATGACAGCATCGACGCCCGAGACGGTGACCTCCTTCTTCTCCTCCTTCTCGGCGTACAGGACCTTGCCGTTGCAGATCAACATTGCGTAGCCTGTGTGACGAGATATAATCAGCCGGCCATATGTCAAGTCGCATATTTGGGTTGCTGCGCAAGGCGAAAGAAGATGAATACTCACGACCGGTCCTCTCCCCCGCGGTCCAGCCGATGGACTGGGAGAAAGCAGTGCCGGTGTCCGACATGAAGAGCTGTTGGTTTGGCATGGAAATGTTAGTACGTGTCAAGTTTCGTGATATTTCTAGCCAACGCTCGTCCATATCCAGAATATCGACCTGGGCGTGCATAGTCACTGAAAACCACCAACCAACCAAAGGCACCCGCGCGCGATATCAACTCCTCTTCATCCTCCACCAACTACTTCTGTTCTCCCCCACACATCACATGCACCCTGCCATCTCTTTTTCCGCAGAGAAACCCTCCCCTCCTCGCCATCGGAACGTTGCGTCCCCCAAACCCCTACATGCCAAGCAGGCCGGGGGAGCTGCGCAAATCCGTATCGGGGCAAGGATCATGTCCTTTACTCACCACAAAATTATCCTTCACCCCGTTCGCCTTTCCCCAAGCGCTCATGACGAACGGGTCATTGTACGCGATGACAATGACGTGGTCCACGCCCTTGCTCTTGAGCTCCTCCTGCCTGGCGAGGTAGCCCGCCAGGTGGGTCTTCTGGCACGTGGGCGTGAATGCGCCGGGGACGGAGACGAGCACGACCTTCCTGGCTGCGAATTCTGGTTTGCTCGTCGAGGTTAGTCGAGAGGCTTTTGTTGAAGGTCTTGTGCTGGTTCTGAGCTCTTGATCTGGTGTTGCTAGGGTCGGAGGAGAGAAAAGGGGACGGTTGAGGATAAAACCAAGGGTAAGTAAGTGATGGAAGGAAAAGCGAGAGAGCATAGCGAACCTTTGCTGGCATCGTAGTCGATGGGAATGCCACAGGCCGTAATTTCGCCCTGGTCCTCCGCGTAGGGGATGTACTTGAAAGTGACCCCCTGGGGGAACACGTCGCCGGCCTTGAGAGCAGTCGCCATGTTGCCGCTTCTGACTATGCTTCGAGTACTTGTGAGGAGGCTTGCTTGCTCGGAGGGATTTTCAATCACGGTTATCAATTTGAACGGCAGTTTTTGTCTTGTTTGCAAGTTTAAAGGACGAATGTGTTTTGGAAGTTGAGTTTTTATTGGATTGAGAGAAGATATTTACTTTAAAGGATGGAGTTAGGGTCAGGAAAACTGCGATGTACACAGGGTAAGGTTACAAGGATGAGTGATTTCCACCTCCTGGGCTACTACTGTTTCCAAGTTTAGAAATAACGTTGGGACCTACTGCCGGTGCATCACGGCGACATCCGGTCCCTGGTTGTGTCCGACACATCTTGCACACTGCGGCCAGCCACGGCAGCTGGTGGGGGCGGGGCACTTACCCGCTGGTTGCGGTTTGCCTGGCCACGCCGCAGGAACCGAGGTCGGACTTCATGATCGAGATACTAAATCTTTCAACCCCGGCAGCAGCCGCGACCACTGATGAATTTTGTAGACTAAGGACTGATTTCGTCCTTTCATCTAAGGAAACTATGATGTATTGGTTATATATATATACTGTAGGTTGTATCCTGAATGTTGAAGGGTGCCCAATTCTCACAATGCAGTGCACCTGGATGCCCAGCCAGAGTTGGTAGTTATATACTAAAAATGCGCTGGAGCTGAGGCGTTCAAAGCAGTATTTCCTTGTCGTCATAGCCACTCCAACGACTACCAGAATATGTCAGGGTGGATATCTCGTTTAAACATTTGAGTAGGAGACGCAGTTTGTCAGCACTCTCGCTGGTGCTGACGGAAACTATGAGGCTGCCCGTGCGTTGATAGGAAACGCAAATCCTGCTTGCAGATTCCATATCCCCGAACGCCCTGCGTATGACATGCTGCTGTCGCCGCTGAGTTATCACGAATGTATATATAACCTCTCGCGTATGTCCTAGAATAAAGGAGACCCGAATATCATTGGTCTACAGAGGCCAAAGAAATGTCAGCATCAACTATCGAAGAAGTAATGTCCGAGCCACTAAAACCTCCTCTGCCACCTTTCAATTCCGAAACAGCACACCAGAAGGTGAAGGCGGCCCAGGATGCCTGGAATACCAGGTATGTGATGCCAATTTGGGGAAGAGAGAGGCAAAAGAAAGTTGCTAAGATAGCCGTTAGGAACTCGCAAGCCGTCAAGCTGGCCTACACACCGGACTCCATGTGGCGCGACCGAGATACCTTCTTGAAGGGTCGCGACGAAATCGAAGCATGGCTGGCGAAGAAGTGGGAAAAGGAAAATGGGTACAGGCTTTGAAAGGAGCTGTTTGCCTTCTCGGACAATAAAGTTGGGTTGTTTCCTCAAGGGTTCAGGCTATGGGGTATCAATCCTGATGACCGAAGCATATGCTAATCTGTGTCCCCTGCAAGATTAAGGTGCAATTCTGGTATGAATGGTACGACGAGAAAGGCCAGTGGTAGCGGACGTACGGGCTCGAGGACTAGACGTTTGAGGAAGCGTCAGATGAGTGGGAACGACGTCAAGATCACCGGAGAGGAACGGTGGTTAAGCACGGCGTCGATGTTGATTCTGTGGACATCAGTGAGAAACATTGGTAGGAAAGCATCGGCAAGGCGGATAGGGGCACTGTGTTTATTGGGTGCACTTGTGCTAACGTTTAGTCCTGGAGAACATTCCACGTATACCCACAGCCGAATATTGTCTCTTGATTACCCCGAGCATCCCTCAGGCAGGGTTGGCGCCGTCCACAGTCCACGACGCGGCCAACGTGATAATCGTGAGAATTAATTCAGTTCTTTCGAAACAAGAACGTAGAAGATGGAAGTAGATATGTAGTAGTCAACGATTGTGGACGGAGTGAGTGTGTTTGACAGCGGTACCTTGCAGATGGAAAATCAAGGCATTTCCAGTCGGGTGGTTACGCTTCTTCTTGAGGAGGAACAAAGTTCGACACACTTAAATCATGGAAGAAGTTTTAAGATGCATGTCGATGCTACCGGGGATGCAAGATGGAAAGACTCGAGCAGTTCTGAATCCCCAACAAACATCAAGTAACATATAAAAGATAAGATAAGAGTAGATCCACTGTGAAAAGTCTCGATTTAATGCTGGAGGGAGGTTAAATTGAGAGGTCTTTCTCGTATCTTTGGAGTGTTGACCTTGTTGACCTGGCTTGGCTGGATTTGGTCCGTTCCTTCCTACACAGGGGGCGGAGCGGAGAGGAATGCCCGGAATGGGTAGAAATTAACTGGGGGCGCAGCACAGCTCAAATTTCTCGACGGCAAGCTAGACCGATGCCTACTAGATACAGATGGAAGTCGAGATTCAATCGAAATGTCTTAGCCCATGCCTAATCAACATCGACTGACACAACAGCACGACATGTCGGGGGAAAAAAGCCCATCTTTGTGGCTTGCCAGAAATCAAGAAGGTGCCATCGAGCTGAACTTGTTGAGCTTTTCCAAAGGGAAGCGACGCGGGGTCCGATGGTGATGTCGGAATGCAAACACCAATTCTGAAGAAAAGATAAGCTGAACATCAATATGCATGTGACGGATGAAAATGCATCTTTGACAAGCGGAACCGCCTACCCCCCACCCAAGCCTCGCCAATCCCCGTCTTTCCCGGCAGGCTGGTGGCTGGATTTTGAGATCGACCGCGATTACCTGCCGTTTATACATCTGTACTATGTACACTAAGTTTAGCTCGATTTCCCCTAGAGAGATCCGCTTATTATTGCAAACATCAATGAAGTTCATGGCGGCCTCACGACAGCTGCTCTTCAGATCTCGGGTCGTATTTGTGAGTTGCTGGCTTGCTTGCGTAGATAATGAATACAACCCAAAAATTAGACTAGTCAACTAGGATACGTAGCAGATCATCCTTACCAAAGAGAACAATAGTTTATGCTCTTTCCGCGATGCTGGGCCCTTCCGAGCTCCTCGATCCAAGACTCCTGGGCCAAAAAGGAAACGCGCACAAGCGGACAATTCCTCCTCACGTGTCAGCAAGGAGTTGACCCCTGGGCTAAGGGCTCCAAAGGGGACTCCGCCGTCATTTATCCCACGATGCTAACTACTTATTCTCTGTGGCATACATGATGATTCTGCGCACCATGTTAGTTGGGCTGGCTTTGGTGAGAAGAGCTTGTCAAGCCTCCTCGGCCTGCTCACCATTTCGACGCTGGTGAAAAGAAAGAAAAGGATCATCCAAAGCTGCTTCTTGCTTTTTCTCTTCCCGAGCGCATCCCAGCCAACCGAAGTGGTACATCCACAAGGGGCCCCCCTTGGGAGTGGTATTCGCCTTTCTTATTTCCCGTATCGAGATCACTAGCAGCTTCTCCTCACCTGCGAGTCCACAGCCCAATGACGGCTATCCAACCCTAGTGCGAGGTACGTGATCAAGATTGGCTTGGGATGGGGGACAGGGATCGACTTTAGGACGACTTTCCTACCCCTGGTCTTCTCTCGGATGCCCTTCGTCGCTTCGATGTTATTACCCCATCAAGTTTGGACTATTTTTTGATTGGTATTCGTTTATCATGGTGTTTCCCCAGATATGTCCGTCTCGGATCGGACAAAACCCTGAAGGCGAACCAAGGCAAACCGTTATCGTTCGCTTCCTGCCAGGCTCGGTGATATTTCAAGATGTGCAAAAGTCGTCCCCTCCATCAACCGGTAATCAGTTCCAAAACAGGGCTTGATTTTCCTGCTTGTATCCAGTCCGCTATCATCAACCACCACTTTCCGCAAGCATGGCTGTTGAAAAAAGCAAGAAAAGCAAAGACAGCAGCGCAGCACAGGCATTTATCTGCTGTCTCCCTTGTAATGTCTTAGACTTGCTTTCCGCTAAGAGGCGGCACCAACGCGCCGACAAAAAGCCACTGCCAAGACCATCCAATCAGCTTGCCGGTCAGCCACACTCTACCGGATGGCTTGATGGCCACGCGGTCATGTTGACGTCCAAAATCTCAAGGTACGGTCTTGTTCCGACCCAACTATGCTGGTCCTCCTGAACTGGTCCAACCAATATTTCTGTAGTTGGGGGACAGGGCCAGTACCATCTTGGAATACATACACCGCATCAAACCCCACAGGGAACCCCGACTACCTTTGGTTGCCGTGTGTGCAGGGTGTGACGGGCCCATCGAATACTCACTCAGTCCCATCAGTCCTTTCAAGTGTATTTGAAGATGACAAGTTCCCTCTCCACGGATCCCTAATTCTCTTGTGCTCATCCAGGCAGTGACATTCTTTTCTTACGGCTCTCAGGCCAAATACCTAGTCCGTCGACAGCCTGTCTCACTCCCGCATGGCTGGGCGATCCCACTAGTAGTAACCGATGTGCCCTAATTAGCTTCCGTCCGGCTCTGTACTATACACTTAGCACCCAAATACTTAGCGGCCTCATACCGTTGCCTCTAATAGTAACCCGGAAGTCCCGTCGGGTTCTCCCAACTCAGACCTCTCCCCCTATTTCGTCCTGGCACATCACATTCTTTTCTAACCTTCACTCGCTGGGTCCCATAT
Organism: Zalerion maritima; assembly: GCA_022664585.2. Taxonomy (NCBI): domain Eukaryota; kingdom Fungi; phylum Ascomycota; class Sordariomycetes; order Lulworthiales; family Lulworthiaceae; genus Zalerion; species Zalerion maritima. Next base: position 54,443 of record JAKWBI020000271.1, read on the forward strand.
CCCAATTCTATCATCCTACCTTCACATTCGCTACCTACCTCTTAATCAGCAATCATGCCTTTCCTCGGCCTTGGATATCGTCGTCCCGCTCGCGTGGATAGGGACTCTATCAAGAGAAACTCTCTGGACAGTGATCTCAGTGAGCCCGACAGCTTCAAGTCCAATATCTCAGCTGCGTCCAATGGAATCCCCGGTGCTCTTTCCTTCGACAAGATCATGTCTGGAGGCACATGTCCTGTATGTATCAAGCTTATCAAAGTACTGGAAAATGAGTCGTGACTAACATCATCCCTCGAGCCTATGACCGTCCGCGATTTCATGAACTACCTCATCTACATTGAGCGTAGCGCCGAGAACCTGCAGTTTTACCTCTGGTACGAGGACTTCGTCAAGAGATTCCAGTCTGCCAGCACTTCAGATCTAGCTCTCGCTCCCAAGTGGACAAAGGGGCTCCACGAGGATGCACTGGCAATGATCGTGAAGGACGCCCATGGGGCGATGCACCGTGAGCCCAAGGGAGCTGCAGAGATGTTCAAGGGGACCGACTTCGCGAAGAAGCCGGGGAACAAGAGCCCCAAACCTGGTATCCCGTGCGCCGACCCCTTTGCCACTCCTCCGCGAACGCCGAATGACACCACAAGTGACTTTGGTGCCCCCGTTGGTGCCCCCGTTGGTGGCGACAGCTATAGGGAGATTGCTGGCGAAGCTTTCGATGCTGTTGGTATTAAGAGGCCTTGTAAGTCTATAGTACCCAGACTATTAACACAGCAAGAAGCATAAAACTAACTAATATCACAGTCACCGTCCAGCCCTTCCGCGAGGAAATCGATAGGGTTGTCGCTACGTACATCGCCGACAACGCCCCGAGGCAACTCAACCTCTCCGACAGGGAGCAAAGAATCACGCTCGCTGGTCTCGCCTATACGACGCACCCCTCTGCACTCCGCACCGCCGTCAAGGTCGTGGAAACCAGCCTGCGCGGCCAGGCCCACCCCAACTTTGTCCGATGGAGCATCTGCAACGGAAACCCTGCTCGTGTCTTCTTCGCCCGCTTCCTCGGTGTGTTTCTGATTGTCGGCGCCACTCTGGCTGCTATCCTCCTTGCTCTCAGCGACGTCGCCAGGGCCTACCGGGCAGTTTGCGCCGTTGGGTGGGTCCTAGGCATAGCAACCCTCATTGCGGCGTGGAAGGGTATGTGCGTCGTCCTGCATGGCATGCATCACAGGCACATCAGACCGTGGGAGCTGTTCACCGACTGCGACTCGGAGAGCGGTAACAAGGAGAAGACCAGGGGGAGCTTCGAGAGCTTCGGCAGCTCAAACAGCTACGAGGACGAGCCGTGGGTTGTCAAGTACGAGAAGAGGAATCTCGTGCGCAAGATCTTTGACCGTGAAGTGTGGATTCAGGAGCCTGCCCTGAGGCAGATCCAGGATACCATCTTCATCCAGGCCATGCTTTTCGCTCTCATCACATCTGGCATTCTTACTGCCATATTTGTGCTGGTTCCCTCTGGGAGCATGTACTAACTGCGAAATTCGCTGCCTGCTACTGTTGAGAGAGAACGGGATGGGCTGAAATATTTTTAGGTGCATCCTAGGACTAATGCTGATTTCCTTATATTATACCACTGAGAACCTGATTGTTGTTTTTACGGAACGGCCGAGTTTTTGGCAGGGAGAAAGAGGGTACAACGGGTAGGAGAAGGGGTATAGGTTCACAAATGGGTCTTGGAATATTCTGGAGTTTGGCGTAGGCGATGAATTCCCACGGAAACGTTCCTTTGTCACCAAATAGTCTTGTACTTACGTCAGGCAATGTGCAATATGACGATGGCTGTCTTGCTCATGGATAAGTTCAAACCCTGTAAACAGAATCTCAGAACGTCAAACCACCCTCCTGCGGAAGTACGCTCATACCGACAATCTGATAGAGCTGAAATACCTGCAACACATTCCTCTTCGGCGACAAGACTGTACTGCATCTGTACGATCAATATTGCCTCGGCTCGGAAGCGATCAGCTAACTCGCGGGGACGGTTGCGGGAGTTGTACAACCTGCAGCAACGGTTTCTTTGCCGGCCGGGGGTATGCAGGCACGACGGTAAGACGCGGCCTCGGACATTTTCGCGGGGAGTTCCTTCCAAATTCTACCATCGAGTCTACGTATTGTGAGTTTTTTTATTTTATGACGGAATCATGACGCTTGCAACGTTGCACAACTGATGTTCATGATGGCCTTATCTGGACGATAGGGAAAGTACAAGGGTAGCGCTTTTTTTCTGCATCCCGTGCGGCCGATTTGAGATTATTTTACCAGATGTTCATTCCTCTCAACCGAGGAGAGGTTGATAACACTGCAAAATGCATGTTGGGGATGGTTACGGCGATTTGCGGGGAGCAGAAATCCATCAACGTGCGAGTCGCTGCTGGCAGTTGCATTTGGCAGCGGAAGGGGTGCTGAAGCTGCAGGAAGCAGCCCCATGGAAAATGACGCGCCGAGGGTGGGGTGTCCCAGAGTCACTGCCCACGGTTCCACGGGCTTGTGCCTCGGGCAGGTGGATGGTAGCGGGGAGCTTCCTTTTAATCGATAGAGCCGAGCATATGCGCTCTTCGTTACTGGATTTGCATGGAAATAATTTCAGAAGAAGGAACCCTCCTCCCGCTCCGTCCCTTAATGTCGTCTCACAGGATAAGTCTTTCATCGTTTCACTCCTCTCATTATTCTTCACCAATTAAGCACTCTACACTTGATTCACAAACACGTCAAGAAGTTTGCGCGGATACCTGAAGCTCCGACGAATACAACAAAACCAAGACAATTTGGGACCGACGGTCAAGGTGCCGGCTTGACTTACAGTAGCTACTAGTTTGGCATACTCCGGTTTGCGCTCCACCGCGGCGCCTTGCTGGGAAGAAAGCTCGTCATCGGCAATACCAGGGTGAGCAGGAGTACAAAACTCCACACACCGATTCTCCTACACATCTGGATTTTCGCCCTCGAAAGACCGCATCGAAAACTTGATCGCGTGCCGCAGGACCCAAGCCATTTCAGAGCGATTCCAACCATCACAAAACCTTTCCCGTCCTTTCCCGGAAGTTACACCCAGCAGCCGACCAACCACGAGAGACCACCCACTATGCCTGCAAATAATGCCTCGGCGCAAGGCCAGGGCCGGCCATTACAGCCGCCAAATATTGACACCTCTCGCCCCAAGACGCCGGAGCTGCCCGAAGACATGGAGATTGACGCAGAGGGAAACGTACGACAAATACACGGCCCTATTACAAACACCGCAGAAATTGACAACACAATCATACACCCTGGAAGTGTGAAGATCAACGTCAAGGGGGCATTTATTGTGGACAACACTTCCTCACCCCCCAGCGAGGCTAGCTCTGCAGGCCGGGGTAGCCCGACGAAGGGAAGCCCCACGCGGGAGAGGGGTGAGACGAAGGGTATCCGGCTGCCAAACCATACTGCGGTGGTTAGCCATGTTGCGGTTGATGTGAGTCTGTCCCAATCCTACAGACGCCAAGGGCCGCTTGGGACTGGTCTAACTCGTGTGAGTTATTATAGATTGGTGGCAGTCTGGCTAAGCTTGTCTACTTCTCCCGCGAAGCGCATTCCAGAGAGCCTGGTGGACGTCTTAACTTCCTCTCCTTTGAAACTGACAAAATCGACGAATGTATAAATTTCCTGAGGGGTCTGAAAGAGAAGCAGCAAGCGCTTAATGGGAGCAAGCCGAGCGAGTTGTGTGTTATGGCAACGGGTGGTGGCGCGTACAAGTTCTACGACAAAATTAGGGAAGCCCTCGGTGTTGACGTGCTGAGAGAGGATGAGATGGAGTGTCTCATTATCGGACTCGATTTCTTCATCACCGAAATTCCCAGAGAGGTATTCACCTACTCAGAGACGGATCCAATGCACTTCGCCAGCCCAAGCACGAACATTTATCCTTATCTGCTAGTGAATATTGGCAGCGGTGTTTCATTCCTCAAGGTGTCGGGTCCAAGAACGTTCTCGCGTGTGGGCGGAACGTCACTGGGCGGTGGTACTTTGTGGGGACTACTGTCATTGTTGACCGGAGCAAGGAATTTCGACGAGATGCTCGACATGGCCGAGCGAGGTGACAACTCCAAGGTGGACATGCTGGTGGGGGACATCTATGGAACCGACTATGGCAAGATTGGACTGAAGAGTACGACAATCGCATCGTCGTTTGGCAAGGTTTTCAAGATGAAGAGGGAGGCCGAGCGGGAGGCGGAAGACAGCGGAGGGATGCACCATCACCATGAAGACACTGGCATGAATGGCGGCATGCCGAGCCCAGACCCTAGCATGGGAGATCTCGACGACCTCCATCAGAACCACCACGATGATGGCAAGAAGTTTGGCGCGGAAGACATCTCAAGGTCGTTACTGTATGCGATATCCAATAACGTTGGCCAGATTGCGTACTTACAGTCGCAAATACACAACTTGAACAATATTTACTTTGGAGGGAGTTTCATCCGGGGTCACCCACAGACGATGAATACTCTGAGCTATGCTATCAAGTTCTGGTCGAAGGGCCAGAAGCAGGCGTATTTCCTGAGGCACGAGGGATATCTTGGCGCTGTGGGGGTCTTCCTGAAGAGGCAGCCCGCGAACTGGGGTCGCAGGGGAAGCTTTGAGGAGCTAGGCGGTCTTGTGGCGAGGGAGGCTATTGGGAGAAGGGCTGCAAATACCAGTGTAGACGAGAGTGCAATTGTTTGAGAGAAATATTATGATGTCGTGATGCTGCGGGAGAAGGCGATGCAGTGATGTAGTTTTACAGAAGCGATTTACCAAGGTTGATGCATTAGATTAGGTTTCCCACGCGTTGGAGTTGAGGCGCAGACTTGTGGTTTCTTTTCGATGTCATCTATGTGGGTTAGTTGATCGATGTTATTTTCATGTTCTTGTGGAGGATATACCAGTTTTGTTATGCCTTCCTGGCGTGGACGTAGGGAAGAGATCGATTATAGGTACCTACCTTTGTTGGAGCACGTTGTGCTGTAAAGATTCGGTTCTGATGGAAGGGCGGATAGCATTCAGTGGAAGTAGTAGGTAACATATTGTGCATGTCGGTCCAGAAATGCTACAACTCTATCGGCCAAGGGCGAGGAAGCGGTGCACGGGGCCACCAGCAACAATAACCCCGACGAGGCACCTAGACATCATTTCGCATATATACTTGTCATACGTGGAATCGTTAAATTCACTGTTTCGGACTTGCGATCAGTTTCGTATCTCAAGTCGGTTTCAATTGCTTCCCTCCCGGCCTCCCAAAGACGGGCTTGAGCACCGAAAACCGATTTTTTTTTCTTCTTCTTCTTCTTATTCTTTTTTGCTCTTCTCTGCTAATCTGGAGAGAGAAACGCTCTTTGGATATATCCGAAGGGTCGAAGTAGCGTTTCTTCAAGACGACGACCAATGCGCACCCCCCCTTCCGGGGACACAGCGTTTTCCCCCTCGATATCACACCACGGGGATCAACGGCGGCAACCCGACGAGTCTCCTATGTATGTACATAGCTCCGGGCTTGTTCCACTGCTGTTGCTGCTGCTGCTGTTGGTGTTACTGGTGCAGTGCCAGTGCGGCTTACATATGTAGGATCTGTCTGGTACGGTTCGCATTCCCGTTTGTGAAGAAGCCCCTCGGGGGGCTCAGGCTGTGGGGGGGGGGAAGGCGGGGCGGTGCTCGGTCAGGTTCCCCCCTAATTTAAAGGCATAATCTACGCCTAGGCTGCGAGGAGGAGCAGCGAGGTTTTGTTGTCGTCTAGGACTCGAGGAATCAGCATGTCGTTTGCCTTGTGTGAATTTTTTTTTTGGGGGGAATGTGCCACAATGGCGAACCAGCAACGTCATTGGGTTGCGTACAGTACATACGGTACGGTACATAAGTGCGCGTACACCTACGTACCGCCGACATAGGGCGAGCCTCGTATGGCAAGTATGTACTGTATGTACGTACTATGTACAGTAGACAGACATACTGCAGCCTGCTTCTCGAGAGACTGTTTTCGCCCGCGGCTGGGGAGTCGTGGATCCTTGCGGTATTTTTAATTTTTTTTAGTACGGGACATTTTTTGCGTGGCTTTCGTTCCTGGTTCGCGTACACGGACAGCCATCCATCTACATACATAGTACATAGCTTACCTACTTGACTCACACGGGGGGGGGGGGGGGGGGGGGGGGGGGGGGGGGGGGGGGGGGGGGGGGGGGGGGGGGGGGGGGGGGGGGGGG